>APFE031244911.1:0-23468 GCA_000404065.3 Pinus taeda | reverse complement strand
ATTATTTCTACATATTTATATTTTAAAATATTAAAAATACATTTTATATTTAAAATATAATTTAAAAACTTAAATTTAAATTAAAAATTTCGAAAATATATATTTCAGTACCAAATTCCAATTCTAATAAAAAAAAGTTGAATCTATTTTCATATTAAAATACAGTTAAAAAAAATTGAGACATCAAAGTGTATCACCCCAAAAAGCTTTTCCGTCCGTCCTTTGACAAAAGGCCAAAGAGATGAATGTTTGCATGAATTTCTATGAAGTAAAGGTCGTAATCTCGGTTTGTGGATCAAAATTATGTGGCTACATTTATAAAAAATTGATGTTTTTGGTAACCATAATACAAAAATTCAGTCGAGACTATTGGGCGGATATAGTAATTGAGTACTAATCTTGATGGCGAAGTGCTCAGAGTTTGCAACATGTGAACAAAAGTGTAATATAACACGACAAGTATCAATAAGATTTTTTCATAGTTACAGAAAAAGAATTATAAACAAGTGCTGAACATTTCATATTAAAATACAGTTTCCATAAATTGCGCTATTTATAGTTATCTGAAAAACTTTTCCTCCGTCCTTTGACACAATGCTGAAGAGATGCATGTTTCATGAATTTCTATGAAGTAAAGTTCGTAATCTTAGTTTGTGGATCGTTATTATGGGCTTGATTTCAAATGTGCAAATAAAATTATCCATAAACACTATGCATAGTTGCAGTAAAAAATTCTAAACCCTACATTAAAGCAACGCTCAAAAAGAGTCATCGTTTTAAAAAAAACTCTAAAAAAGAGGCATGGTTTTAAATCTGCAAACAAAATTATCCCTAAACGATATCGGTAGTTGCAGATTTTCTTATAAACAATAGGTTAGACCAATTATTTTCCCAACAAAATTATCCCTAAACTCTATCCATAGTTGCAGAAAAAAGGTTGGCTTCAAATGTGCAAACAAAACTATCCATAAACCATATCCATAATTGCCTAATTTTTTTATAATGAAGACATTAAAACAAAGATCGAAGAAGAGGAGGCATGCGTCAAGAATGCTAAGATAATTTGAATGCGTCAAGAATGTTAAGATAATTTGAATCGACAAAAATGGCCTCCTTACGTGATTTGAAGTAGAGTTATGAGGTGCTAGCTTGAGCGTGGATCAGGACTTTCATATATCCAGTCTTACTCTTTCCCAACAAAGATATAAAGCCGCTCTCCCAGCAAAGATACACACAGGACCCAACAAAGATACATAGGGACAAAGGGGCGTGGATCGAACACAGGACCTTCATATATTCAGTCCAACGCTGTCTTCACAAAGATACCACGCTACCTTCATATATTCAGTACGCTCTCTCAACAAATATACAGAGACAACAAGATTGTGGATCGAACACACGACCTTTCTCAACAAACATACAGAGACAACAACATTGAGTATCGAACACATAACCCTATCCCAACAAAGATACAAAAGCAACAACATTGTGGATCGAACACACGACCTTCATATATTCAATCTGACTTATGGTCGAATATACACGGCCTTCATATATTCAATACTTATACTCGAATATCCTCGTATAATACGCCTTGAAACAATTAGGCACATCTGGAAACAATTGGGACAAATTACTATTTTGAAATCCGCGGAAACGGATATGAATAAACGGCTAGAAACGGCTAGGATTCGGATGTCTCCATCAGCTCTTAACTAAATGCTAGGGTTGAAGAGATTGGGATTGTGAAATCCCCTTGGAATCTGCTCGAGTTCTTGTACGACCTCTTAATTGAATTCAAGAAATACTAAGTACAATACTAAAAAAAAAGCAAAAAGTTACCAAAAAGCAAAAAGTTATTTAAATTTAGAATGCTGAATATTAATTAGATTCGTTAAATTTCCACGAACAAAAAGAAAAGGAATGAGAAATAAAAAAATAATAAACCAAATTAATTAACTCTTGAAATTTTAAAATATGCAAAGTAAAAAGTAAAAAGCTAAATTTAAAAACACCAGTTAATTTCTTTTGAGGTAAAAGACTGACAATTTCAAAGTTTGAAAGATTGAATGGTTGATGGCAAAGCAAAAAAATAAAAAACTAAATTTTAAAATAACATTTATTTGTTTTGAAATTTGAAAATTAGCAATTTCAAAGTAAACCATAAAATATAAAACACATTTCTACCTAAATTGCAACTTGAAATTGACATATAGTAACCTTGTTATAATAAATAATTTAGAACATACCTTAAATGTGGAGGAACAATAAATTAAATCAAATCTACTTGATGTATAACCGTATAAACTAGTTGTGCATACAACCCTTTGTTCTAAATAACATTATGACTTTCTTGAATATGCATAGTAGACTTCAGTGAGAGTATTTAATTTTTTTTTTGACATCTTTATGTTTTGGTATATGTTGTCAATGGAGATACTTTGTTCCCTATCTTTAAGTTGAATATGAGAACCAAATTTATCAAGTTAAATGGTTTAGTTGGTACCAATTAGTTAAACTTTGAATAGAATATGTAATGGAACAACAATTTACATGACTGTTAGTATATTTTTATGTGAGATTATGTAGGATAAAACAAAGGTAACTACTCCACTATAACTAAAAGGCTATCACAAGCTTACAAAATCCAAGAAAAATTGAAGTGACCATAACTTTTTTGTACTTCAAATTATATTCTTGTTTCAATAATTATAATGCTTAAGATGGACCAACTAATCTCCAAAATTTCTTGTTCTAAAGAATTAATATGGAGGTGTGAATCACTTATTTATTTCTCTAACCTAGAAGTGATTACTTATCATCCATTTATATTGAAACAATCCTTGCAATTATCATTATCTTGCATAACCAAATCCTTTTTCAAATTATTAGAGAAAGTCTATTATTACATGGTATGTTAACAAAATATAAAATATTGTGCATTATATTTTTATGCATGATATTCTCTATACATATCAACTTATTCTTGAAATCTTATAATAATTAGCTACACTAATTAATAATAATAAAAAATATTGTATATTCGTGGTATTTTTCAAGTAGGATTAAGTCTTTGCATCAACACTAAAAATATTTTAGAACAATAATAAATCAATAATATTTTTTTAATATTACTTAGAAATAAGTTATAATAATAAATTATATTAGTTATTACAAATATAGAATATACCATTTTGTATTTAGCAAATCTAATTTATAATTGAATATTATTTTATTATGAATCACCCTTAACAAGGAGAAGGAATATTAAAGGAATACGATATTTTGGAGGGACCATCATTAAAAATAAAACACTAAATATAAATAATATTATTTCTAATAGAATAAATTATTTGAAAAAATAGGTACGTCTTACTTATGGAGAATTGGCCTTTTCATTAAAATCCATTAATACAATTTCAAGAAATATTGTGATCTTTCATTGATTCAAATTAGCTAAAAAGGCTTATGGGAAAAAGACCATTTTTTCTATCAGTTAGACTATGTGAGAAGAAGAGAAAAGAAAACCTCTATTATGATCATGGACCATCAATGGAGAAGGATTCTATGATGTACCACTGATGAATAAGAATTTGTTTCATATTTTGGCAAGAGAGGGGGTGTTTAGGTAAAAAAGAAGAGCACTAGACCCAATCGATACATTTGTAAGTGGTCGATCAAGTTTCTTAAGCCCTAAGAGAATAGATTTATCAATATATTTGAATTGAAAATTTAGGCACTTGATTGTGCTTTCAAGGTCTTAAAATACACATTTCGAGTACCCCTTATGCAAAATGTTCTATAACAACCTTTTGTACCCTAGTGAAATTAGGGAAGAATTTGTCTTATGCAAAATGTGTTGCAACCGCCTTTTGTACCCTAGTGAAATTAAGGAAACAGTTGTCTTTAGGTGGTGGATTGGATCATGTTGGATTGATGAAGGAATATTCCTTCCAATGGAATATGGGTTTGAAATTTTCTAATTTATATCATATTTTTCATCTATTTTCTGTTAAACATAATGCCTCAATTTTTTTGAAGAAATTTAAAGAGGACAATTGAAAAAACAATAAAACTAAATTTTCAAAGCTAAAAAAATTAAAAAAATACCACTATTTTAGTTTAATATTCATGTAATAGTTGAATTTTTTTTTATAGGAATACATGTGTCAACAAAATCCAATTGCAATATTACTTCATAAACTTCAAAAAACAATAAACAAATAAATTTATAATATGAAAACAAAGTTCTCTAGTTGTAAATCATGCTTATATATATATAGATAGATAGATAGATAGATATATAATGAACAAAATCTTCTCGAGTATCAACGTGATCTTCTCCTCCTCAATTGGGTGCACTAGAATGAGAATTGATTAATCAATATTATAATCCTTTAGAAACCATGTAATTAATGGAACAATTATGGATATAAAGTTTATTGAAGCTATGTTTAGTACATAAAGAAACATAAAACCATGAATTTCTATGGAGGATGTCGTGGGTGAATTTTTCCTACAAAACTGGAAGGAGGAGAAATTGAAATTCTATGGGATATTGAAAAATAGTTCCATGATCGAAACACATGTGTGAAACCATTTCCATAAAACCCTAATTTTATGAGGTGCAAGGAAATTAGTTTAAATAACAACCTTATTTGAGAAATTAAGGCAAATCACTAACAAAAATTATGGACTCTAAACATCAAGGTTAATTGAGTGTTTGGTCATTTTTATGAATTTAATTTTTATTTTATTAGGACCTAATGGTGTAAAAAATATAAAATTTAACTTAATATTTTGGATAATCATCCTTAGTCACTATTTCGATATAGAAAATCAATCCCCAAAGTTTTGAGCCCTCAAATTTCAATTTTCTGAAAAAAAAATCTCCCCTAAAATTTTATATGCATTAACTAAGACTATAAATGAATTCCAAGGAGTAATATACAAGAGAAAGGTGTTGTAGAAAAGTTTAGATTTCAATAAAAAAATGAAAAATATTGGAGGTTGATTCAATGAACTTAAAGACAACCCCACCAGCATGGCTGCCACAAATTAAAAATTAAATGATATTTTTGTCCAACCATTAGAAACAAAAATTGTAATAACGCAAGTGTAATTTTGAAATCCCAAGGCCAAATTTTGGGGATTTTCCAAACAAAAAATTATTATATTTCCCAAAAATTAAACAAAAAAATTCAAGAGAGAAATGAGAGAATACTTGAGGTATTGGAATGTAAAGAAAATACACAAGCCTAGTATGAAAACTTAAAAAGGGAAAGAATATTATTAAATACTTAAATTTGCATGGTTCTCAGCAAATTAATCTCAATACCATGATATAAGGGCCACTAAAATAAAGAGCTCATTTTAAACCAAATGAGAAGAGATAAATTGCTACCATAAATCACTGTCCTTGAAAATTGTGGTAAATGGAAACTAGTAGCTCCTAATTTCAGGAGTTGTTTTATTTTTCCAGGTCTCCCTTAAAAGAAGGCAATGCGGTGCTCTATGCCTAATTTTCTTATAAAATTATCTTTGGGCTACTATTAATGATTCACTATGATACAAAAAACTATTCCAATCAAAATTTGAAACTGTTTAATTTCATCCAAGGGGAAGTAAAGAGCCCATCTAAAACCAAATGAGAAGGGAGAAATTGCTACCATAAATCCTTGTCCTTGAAAATTGGGGTAAATGGAAATTAGTAGCTCCTAATTTTAGGAGATATTTTATTTTTTACATGTCTCCCTTAAAATAAGGCAATGGCAACCTCCATACTTCATCTTCTTATAAAATGTTTTTGGGGCTACTATTAATAATTCACTATGATATAAAAAAGTATTCCAGTCAAAATTTGAAACCCTTTAATTTCATCCAAGGGCTAAATTTCACTGCTAAAAGTTTCCACTAAGATTATTTTTTGTTGAAATATGCATGCAAACAAATATTATTATAAATAATCATAATATAACTTGTAATAAATTTATAATTTAGTTAATTTATATGTTTCTTTTAATCTAGGAAATGTGATAGGTATAATGGAGTACTCTTTTGATGATTAGCATGGATTGGATTTTATTTATATGACATCCCTAGTTTTTTAATTTAATGTTAATAATTTTTTTCAACTTAAATTGAAAATAAATTCCAAACTAGATATGCCTATAAATATGCTGATTGGAAGAATAGATATCCCATAGTTATAATTTAATTATTAAGTTGATGTCATATATTTAAACCCGATGGAATTTGTTGGAACATTCATAGTAATATTGACATATTTAACAACTAAAACTTTCCACTAATATTTTTTGTTGTTGTTGAAATATGCATACAAAAAAATATTTTTATAAATAATGACAATATAATTTGTAATAAAGTTATAATTTAGTTAATGTATATGTTTTTTTAAATGTATGAAAAGTGATAGGAGTAAAGGAGTAACCATTCTCATGGTTATCATGGATTTAAATTTATTTGTACTTCCGCCTTTTAATTTATGTGACTTCCCTACTTTGTGTTAGTTTAATGTTAATATTTTATTTTTAACTTAAATATAAAGTAAATTCCAAAATATATATGCCTATAATTATGCTATTTGTAAGAATAGATCTTCCATAGTTATAATTTAATTATTAGGTTGATCGTAGATATTTAAACCCCACGGAATGTGTTGGAATATTCATGGTAATATTAACATATAAATGATAAGATTTTTGAACCAATGGAATATACATGGTAATATTGATATATCAATGATAATATTTAGATCCAAGTTAGGTTTACTCTATTATCTAAATTATCTCAAATTAATTAGTTTCAAAAGAACTATTTCCAATTAAAGGATTTCCATAATAATAGTGTGTGTGAAACTACAGGGATAAACATATTTTTATATAATATATAACTCGAACAACAACAACAACAACAACAACAACAACAACAACAACAACAACAACAACATAGTTTGGTTAACTTTTATGATTTTTTTAATGTAATAAGTATCGGTTGGTGTTTTGATTCTTGTCGTAGAGTGATAGCTATAGAAATTTTCCAATCCATATAACTATATAGTCACAATGGCTATAATAAAACCAATAAGTCACTTTATAGTAAAAATATTATATATATAGTATATTTTAAATTACTTTTGAAATTATTTTTTTAATTAAATTGAGAAGGAATAGAGATAACTTAATTAAAAAAATCAACCTTTTATTCATACTAATATTAGATATAATTATTGATTATGAATCTTCTAGCATCAACCTATTGATTATTGATAATTAAATTAAAATTCTAGAAATACTATTATAAGGTATACACACGTATCAAAATAACAAAATTAAGAAATCATAAATATGTTTTCACAAATTTAGTTATATGTATTTTAAATTTGTAAATTATGTATTTTTTAATCACTAATATTTGTAGTAATATACATAAATATATATATTTGTAATATAATTTTTTTAATATTTAATTTTTTGTTTTGTTTTTCTTTTTTATTTCATTTTGTCTCATAGATTCTAAGTTAAATGTTGAGGCTTTGTATTGAAATATAAGGCATTGTTGAATTCAATGGCAATGACTTTCACTGATATTATGCAAATATCCAATACATTCCCATTTATTTCTTTATAAGTATAATTTAAAAAATAATTTTAAAAATATAACGAAACCATTATACACATATTAATGTTTCACTAAACTCGTTGAAATCCCCCTTTAGTGAATCTGACATATGGAGGAGACCTTCCAGGTGATTTGGAAGAGAATAATATTACAATACATAAATTTATTTTTTTGATGGTTATTCACACATTAATAAATATATTTTAGTAAAAATATTAAAATATATGTAAATATAATAAAATATATACACACTGGTCGCGATATCACATGTTGGTTACGATCCCCTTAAAGGATTTCAACCTAACTTCTATTTTTCTCAATTGTTTCAAAATTAACTACCCTTCATACATGGAGTTCCTTCCAATATTGTACAATATTCTTATAGCTTTCATTCTATGATTAAACAATAACTCGATTCTCATCTCCAAATATTTTTTCTTTATACAAGAATACATGTACACTACTAATGTTATTCCTTTACAATAGAGAATCAAATTGAAGGATTTCATCTATGTTACTGAGGTTAGACTCTACCTATCTCAAAACCATCCCTAACGTTCTCTGCCTGATTAATTTAAAGTCACTTCAATCCAAAATAATACATTCCTTTCATGTGTATGTGAATCTACATGGATAAACATATTATTATATATTATATAACTCCAATAATAATAATAATAATAAGTTTAGTTAATTTTTATGAATTTTTTAATCTGGTTAATGCAATATGTATAATGGGGTTAGTGTTTTTATTCTCATCAAAGGGCGATCACTATAGAAATTTTCAATCCATTTAACTATATGGTCACAATAGCTATAATAAAACCAATAAATCATTTTAGTCAAAATGATATATATAATAGGGGATATTTTAAATTAGTTATGAAATATATTTTTTCCTTAAATTGAGAAGGAAGAGATCATAACTAAATTTTAAATAAATCTCAACATTTTATTCATAAATAATATTAAAAATAGTAATTATTGATTATTAAATCTCTAGCATCAACATATTGGTTATTGATAATTAAATTAAAATTATAGAAATCCTAATATAAGGTATACACACATTTCAACATAACACAATTAATGAATCATAAATATGTTTTCACAAATTTAGTTATATGTATTTTAAGTTTGTAAATTATGTATCCCCATATGTTTTTTAATCATTAATTTTTATATTAATGTACCTAAATATATATATTTGTAATATGATTTTTTTAGTATTTAATTTTTACTTTTTAATAGAGTGATGGTTATAGAATTTTTCGATAGAGTGATGGTTATAGAGTGGTGGCTATGTTTAAATTAGCATTCAGTTTAATAAAATTCGATTTATTTTTGCAAATGACTATAACATCATGAATGGATATAGGTTTTTTTGTAAATATCATTATTCAATCCATCATTGAGAATCAAATTATTTTATAAGTATTTTTAATCAATATATATTGATAATTAGTTACAAATCCATGTTTTATGATGGTAGCATTTTAAATATTTGTGTTTTTATTTTAAGTAATCATTTGATTGTTTGTGCTTGTATCTCTATAAATTCGTCAACACAAAAAAAAACTATTAGTATAACTTTATACAAATAACTTCTATGCTGATTTTAAGCATGCATAGTATCCAATGCAAGAATTACACTTCAAATGAATTGAATTCTTGCATAAGTTATCTATCTTAAATTTAATAAAATTTCACTTATTTTGGTAAATTACCATGACATCCTCAATGACAATGTATTCCTTTTTGTAACCACCACTATTTAATGAATATTCTAACATATTCCGTGGGTTCAGAAATCTTAACATTGATATTTCAATATTACCATGAATATTCCAACACATTCCTTTCCATCATAAAACATGGATTTGTCACTAATTCTAAATATATATTGATTAAAAATACTTATAAAATATTCAAAACACAACCACATACACAAAAAAAAAATAGAATCACAAAAATTTCAAATTATATCATAAAACATAAAATCGTAATTAATTATAAGAATATATGAATTAATAATTTTGATTTTCAAATATGCACATTGAAGAGTGGTGGTTACAAAAAAGAATACATTGTCATTCATGATGTCATGTTCATTTACCAAAATAAATGAACTCTTATTAAATTTAAGATAGATAAGTTATGAAAGCAATCAATTCATTTGAAGTGTAATTCTTGCATTGGATACTATGCATGCCTAAAATAATCATATAAATTATTTGTATAAAGTTATTCTAATATTTTTTTCTATGTTCACAAATTTATAGAGATACACACACAAACAAACAAACGAGTACGTTACATAAAATAAAAACACAAATATTTAAAATTGTACCATCATAAAACATGGATTTGTAACTACTTATAGATATTGATTAAACATATTTATAAAATAATTTGATTCTCAAAGATGTATTGAATAATGATACTTACAAAAAAATCCATAGCCATTCATGATGTTATGGCCATTTGTAAAAATAAATGGAATTTCGTTAAACTAAATCGTAATTTGAACAGATATAGTTTAATACACATTTAATTAATTGGAACTGTAATTCTTGCATATTATATTTTATGTGTGTAAAATCATCATAAAGGTGATTTGTATTATGTCAGTAGAGAATTTTGGCAATGACCTTCCTTTCTTGTGTGCTAAAATTATACACAAACAACATCATAAATAAATAAAGGAATACATTGCATAAAATGAAAACACAAACATTTAAAATTCATCATAAAACATAACCTGTAACTAATTATAAAAATCATATCAATTAAATTAAACAGCAATTTAAGATATATAAGTTAATATACAAATTATGCTCATTATAAAAGTATTTTATGACATTACATATGTGTAAAAATATTATACACAACAAACAACCACACACAAACAAAAGCACAACAAATAAATACATAGCTCAAAGTAAAACCACATACATTTAAAATTCTATCATCATAAAACATCAATTTGTAAATTTTATTTTTATTTTCTTTGTATTTATCATAAAGATGAGGGTCATTTGCAATCTTTTTAATTTTACATTGAATGATTTGGGTTACAAAAGAATCCATGGTCATAGTCACCTTTGATGTTGTGATTATTTGTATTGTTGAAAAATATATATTGATTAAAAGAAATCATGAAAACTTGTGATTTTCAATCATACAAGAATTGGCGATGATTCTTATAGGGAAAACCCACAGACATTGTTACTTGTGTTATTGTCACGGTCATTTATATCTATACAGTTTATTGACTAAAAATATTTGTGAAATTTTGATTTTATACTAAATAAATTTAACAAGTTATAAACTCCACCCATTTTGTACCATAAAAAATTAATTAACTAATATACTAATTATGATCTTACATTTATTAAATTAAATAAAAAATTGATTATAATGTAAGATAAGAATATATTAATTAAGAAATCAAATTAAAGGTTGATAGGGTAACTATGTCAAGAGGACGAGATCGGTGTGATGGCTAGGGTTTCTCAGTCTTTCCGCTTTCCTTATGCAGTCGAGTTCCTTCAGACATTGGATCAATCTTCTGTGTCATTTCTAGGGAATGATCTCACTACACACGGGTCTGATAATGGAGCTTTTTAATGGTTTGAATACTGGTTTTGGTCTCCTGTGCAGGGTTGAAGACAGAGAATCTGGGCTATCGACAATATCATTTACCATATCATAGACACAGAGTATTTTCTCACCCCTTACATACGCGATGGCATAGAAGGAAGCAAAGGGCATCACGCTCACAAGTTGGAAATGGATCTGTGAAGGATTAAGGCGACTCTAGAGCATAGATCTTATCCATGTCTTCTCTTAGTCAGAAGAGAAATAATGGTCAGATTTGAAGGCAAAAATCTAGCTATAGAAGTGAATATTCCACCTTGAATGCTTCATTTCATAGATCTATTGTTAAATATCCCGGATCTGGAAATTCTCAATCCCCCGAGCACAATAGGTTGTCGAAATTAAGGAGTAGCGTTAGATATGGAGAGTCTACTTCGTATTTTTCTGAATCAAAATTTTTGTCCATCATAGTGGGTGTGTTTGGTCGTTTTGCCATTGCTTATGAATTCAATACTACCGCGACAATCCCTCTCACTCTTTGTAGCTTCACACTTATCCCTTGATTCAACTGAATATATTCATGACTGTTAAGTGCGGGCTCCAGATTTGGGAACTATGGTAGCCTATGAATCCATGCAAAACACAATAATATATGCAAAAAATATGAATCTCAAGCACTATTATGCAGATTCAACAACTTTTGGCCAAAACTAATGGATCTCTTCCATTAGATATTCACAAATTGGACAATAAATTCTGAGATTCAACTTTACTCCAGGGTATTTTTCATAGTAAAATTTTCATCGTGAGAGGGTTATGAATATATATTGCAAAAGGTTCCATGGTTCTGGGGCTCTGCGACACTTTTTGTCACCCCTTGTTTCCCAGATTTCGATGCAAGTACAATGGTAGTATCTAGAATGTCCGTTTTGGTTAGATTGCATAATGTAACTTATATTTCTAGATCCATAAAGTACTAGAAGCCATTGGGAAAATATCAAGGTGATACATAAAGAAACATACACAAATATTTGAGAAAAAAATATACACAATCACAAAAATGTATGGAGATAGACATCAACTAATCATTGTCTGATCATATTATCTTAACACATAATAATCATTACTCGACACAGTTCCTAGATTTTTAGAACACAACATTTAGATGCTGAATATGCTGAAAAATGAGACATCTACAAAATTCATGTCATGATGCCAAGAAAGCGCCTAAAAGGAAGAAAAAAATAGGAAAATAACACAAAGGATCGATATTTCCACAACACTTACCTAATGAAGAAGAGGATGATGAAGAAATGGGTCCTCCTAGCAATGAAGAAGCTTAAAATCCACAAGGAAACATAGAAAAGGGAACGTTAATCATGAATTTTTAGGAACTTGAGCACACACACTGAGGTAGGAGATGATCCCTGTAGCAATGGAGACAGGGGGCTTAAAATGTCATCATGTATATGAAATTTCCGATTTAGTTAAGGAAGATCCAAGAATGAATGAAGGGACCGAGCTAGCACTTTTAACGACCATTCCTTACAAGGGAGAATAGCGTAAGGTTAAAAAGAAGAAATTGAGAAAAGGGTGACATGTTTACCACTATTTTGAAGTTAGATTTTGGTCTCTCTCATCACCAGTTTTGATTGCCATGATTGAATGCATTTCCAACATCTACAACACGTAAGATTTTTCGTGAGGAAAAAAAATATACACATTGAATAGTATAGTGGTGGTGACAAAAAAAAAAAACTTTTTCATTCATGGTGTCATGGTCACTTATCAAAATACGTGAAATTTTATTAAATTGAACATGGATAGGTTAATGCAAGCATTCAATTCATTTGAAGTGTATCTCTTGTATTGGATACTATGCATTCTTGAAATCATCATAGAAGTTATTTGTATCAAGTTTATTGACAATTTGTTTAGCCACCTTCCATATGGTATATTATAATGAAAGTTTTTTGCATGTTTTGGAATTCATAGACACAGAAACACAAACAAGAGCAAAGACAAACAAGTAAATACATTACATAAAATAAAAACACAAACATTTAAAATCCTATCATCATGAAACACTCATTTGTAACTAATTATAAATACTTATAAAATAATTTGATTCTCAAATATGCATTCAATAATGATACTTACAAAAAAAATCCATGGTCATTTGCAAAAATAAATGAAATTTTGTTAAACTAAATCCTAATTTTAACATATATAGTTTAATACACATTCAATTAATTGGAAGTGTAGTTCTTGGATATTATATTTTTACTTTGAAAAATCATCACAAGTGTGACTTGTATGAAGTCAATAGACAATCTGGGC
Source organism: Pinus taeda (assembly GCA_000404065.3). Lineage (NCBI taxonomy): Eukaryota > Viridiplantae > Streptophyta > Pinopsida > Pinales > Pinaceae > Pinus > Pinus taeda. The sequence continues at coordinate 9,887 of APFE031244911.1, read as the reverse complement.
AATGACCATGGATAGAACATATTCTAACAATTTGGGAAATGACCATCCATATGGCATATTCTAATGAAATCTTTTCTCGTGTTCTAAAGTTTATACACAAAGAAGAGCATAAACAAGCAAACACATACATTACATAAAATAAAAACACAAACATTTAGAATTCCATCTTCATAAAGCATCAACATGCAACTAATTATAAAAAATGATTAATTAAAATACAATGTTAATTGAATAGTGCTGGTTAGAGAAATTCAAATTCATTCATGATGTTGTGGTCAATTGCAGAAATATTAGATTTTATTAAATTAAATTACAATTTAAATATTAATACTTAAGTCAACTAAGTCAGCCTAAAAATATTATGAAATAAGTCAACCAAGAGAAATTGGCATGTTACATTCTTTAGAAATTGGCATATTACGTTATTTGAAATTGGCATATTACGTTATTTTTAATGGTGAAGTTAATCCAGCCCGCTCAAAATGAGGTGGCACCATCTCTCCACACTTCTAGAAATGATGGGCATCAAACGGCTAGAAATGATGTGGCATTGTTGCTGCAAATTAGCCGTTGATAGAGCCCCTGAATTACTTTTGCATTCTCTTGTGTTATTCACTTGAACGAAATGTCCTTCCGAGCTGGACCATTTGTATTATCATTTTGATTTTTGCCTTTCTTTTTAACCGTTTCGAAAGCTATTTCTAACGGTTTCAAAGGCAGACGATATAAACACATTCTCACGCGGGAGTACCCACTCTCCTCTTGTTGTTCCCTACTCTGCACTGCATTGCCTAGAATTGTTTCTTTATGGATGTTTGTTTGCTTAGCATGCTGGTTTCTTTTGGGGGTGTTTCTGTTATGGTGGGATTCTTTCCGTTCATTTCTTTGATGTTTTTCATTTTTTTTTTTGCCCTATGCGCTTCATTGCTTGTTTGCCGGGTTTTATTTTTGTTGCATAACCTGAAGCACATTTTTGTTCTCTGTTTTTAGTTTTTGGCTGTGTGATTTTATTTTTGGGGCAGAAGGTGGCGCAGAAGATAGATGTGACTACTTTTAGATTTTAGATTACTCCAGAATACACGTTTTCGCCTGGCATGGAATTGACAATCAGGTATGCTTACAGAGTAGGGGTTGCTTCATGGTTTAATAATTTTTATTTATTAATTGTTTGAGATTCAGATTTTGGAAAATTGGAAGAGTTTTAATTATTGGCATTGTAGTAGACAGAAACCACCCATAGTAATAGTAATTATTAGTATTGTAAGGGTTCTAATAATTAATTTGCTATTTGGAACCATAAATCCTAATGGGTTGACATTAATTTCAGTAAATTACAGCTATCATTTGCCGGTATTAAAATCTTAATTTGCTGCTCGTTGATGTAAATTTTGTTCATGGTCTCAAGTCATCTCATAAGCACGACCTTGTTCTTTCTATGTCGCTCTCGATCTTTTAACCCTACCCTGTATTATTTAACGTGTGTCCTTTTTGGGGTCTTCCTGACTTTTTAATTTTGATTGTTCTGTGAACAGATCAAGAATACCTAGTTCTCACTCAACCGCCTGGAATACACGAAGCCCACTAAACATGGTTCAGCTCAAGTTCTGGTAGTGATCAAGAATACGTGATTCTCCTGGAAATAACACGACGCCCAGTAAACCTGGTTCAGATCAAGAATAACTGATTCAACTGATTTTCCTGGAAATAAGACGACGCTCAGTAAACCTGGTTCAGCCCACCTGCAGGTAGGTTTCTTTCCTAATTTTTTGGAGTCCATTTTGAATGATACTAATTTGGATCCAATTCAATCCAGCTAAAATCAACCTTCCAATTCAATATGCAGGGTCTCCCTCTATTTTTTATTTTTTCTTAGCAGATAACATAAAGATTATATTTCCTTATTTGTTGGCTACTCTAAAGAAACGTAGTTCTGCCTTTTCATTTTCTGTTTCTTGAATTAAAATAGCTGAATTAAAGAAACCTCCCTTACAGCTACATTACATTTCGTTTCTGTTTCTTGAATTAAAATAGCTGAATTAAAGAAACCTCCATTACAGCTACATTACATTTCGTCAGAGCTGCTATCAAAGTAAAACCCAGTCCATACATCTCAGCTTTATTATTCCGTTTTCCTTCTGGTGTCCTGCTTTCTCAGATGCCTCAGTTTCTTCTTAATTCATTTCAGCGGTTGTAGTCTCTTTGTCTCCTTGCCATAGATGCCATATCCGTTCCATTATTTTATGTTGCATCGGATCCGTTCCATTGTTTTATGTTTCGTTGTGTGAAGCATAGCAATACAAACCTCCATTGGTTCCAATTACAATTATAATTAAAGTTCTATTTCCTGAGAGCTCTACTCTCAAAACAAATCCCAATTCTTGTAATTTCAGTCAATATTCCTGAGTTTTTAGTAAGTTTCTAACTATCAACCGTGGAATTTTATACCGGGCAAATTTCAACAAAATATTCCTAACTATTCAGAAAAAAATAGCGAGTGATTTGCAAAGACGTGCTGGATATAACTAGGCATGGAAGGGATTATGAGTCAATCTGCTTAAAAATAATGAATAATTCGCCCCATCTAATCTTTTTGCATACTGACTTTTTTGTTTTTATGTTTTTTTGAAGTTTCTTCTGGGTTTTGATTCCATACATTATCTCTAACTTGACTATTCCTTGATTTTCCATTGCTTTTCAAATCAGATTTAGAATATTTATAAATTAATAAAATAGTAAATATAGTCTTCTCGCTAGAATCAGTACAGAAATTGGAAAATTAGATTAGTAAATAGAATAATTAGATTTTATTTATTAATTATTTTTTCCTATTTTTTTCTTAACCAGTATGTCAAACCACAAGAAGAATAAGGTATAGGGTATTTTCAATTAATGTTCTGGGTATTTAAATTTGAATATTTTAAAGGCACTTTTCTTTAAGTAGTTATAGATGTAGTTTCTATCTCTCCTCTAATTTTTGCTCTTCAAGGAAACTTAATGTGTTCATTTCAGTTTTCTTTATGTTAATATATTTAACTATATAATGAGTTAAAACCACAATAGTTTTTATTGATTCCTTTAGCTGGGCTTAATTTATTATCGTAGTTTTATGGATCCGATTAGTGTTCTAGTGAGTTCAGATCATTACATTTATTCATTGACTTAGTTTATCTTTGTGAAGGTTTGTGGTTTTATTTAAATTGGTTTCTTACTTTCACATTTATCTGTTTGTGAATTCTTTTTCTCAATTAAAAATACAGTGGACTTAACCGGTGGCTCTCAAAATCAGTTTTGGATGGGCCATCCAATAAAAAAAATAATTCCTCTAAAAAATTTGTTTTAGATTATTATATTTCTCTAAATACTTTTCAATTATATTTTTACATTTTACAAATATGTTTTTTATTTATATCTTATAACTTATGTTACATTTAAATTTTTAGATTATTGGATTTCTCTAAATAATGTTAAATTATATTTTTACATTTTACAAATATACTTTTTACTTAAAAATATGTTTTTTATTTATATCTTATAATTTATGTTACATCTTGATTTTCATTAGTACTTTGGTTAAATTCAATATATTTTAAATTGTATATTCATACATTTAATTTATTTTAAATAAATTTTTATTAATAGCATTTAATTTGTTTTGAGTGATCCCTTTATTAATATTGTGTTTAGTTTAATTTAAATTTTAAAATGATTTTCAAATTTAAATATTTAATTTGTTATTTAAGTTTGGCACTATATTTACTATTGGTATGACGTAGTATGATATATTTTTTAATTAAAATAACACAATGTGCAAAGAGAAAAGTTTGAAATTAAATAAAGTGATAATGTTCTTATATTTAAATATTTATGATAAAATTAAATTATACTATAAATGCTTTTTAAGATTTCCTTTGAATATATATATTTTATTAAAATTTTCAACTACAACATGTATATATATAAATTCTTAGAAACCTAGATTGTGTTAGACTAGGGAAGGCTCACCTAGAGTGGGCTAGGATACACTAAATTAGACTAGGCTACACAAAGATAGAATAACTTTATGCTAGGGTGTGGTCTATCCAAAAATAGGATAGGCTACTTACTCTATAGTAGGGTAAGTTAAGCTAGAGTAGGCTAGGCTATGCTAATATAGAGTAGACTAAGGTAAGCTAGAGTAGGCTAGGCTACACTAGGATACACTAAGGTAGGTTAGGCTAGGCAAGGGGAGGTTAGGTTAGGTTAGGCTAGGCTAGGAGAAGTTAGGCTAGGTTAGGTTAGGCAAGGTTAGGTTATGGTAAGCTTAGGCTAGGCTAGGTTGGGCTAGGCTAATTTAGGTTAGGTTAGGTTACGTTACGCTAAGATAGGTTAGGCTAGGCTAATTTAGGTTAGGTTAGGGTGGATTCTGCTAGGATAGGGTAGGCTAGGGTAGGCTAGAGTAGGCTATAGTAGGGTAGGTTAGTTTAGGTTAAGCTAGGTTATTCCAAGCTCGAGTAGGTTGGGCTATGTTAGGCTAGAGTAGGTTAGGTTAGAGTAAGCTAGCCTAGGCTAGGCTAGGCTATGCTAGAGTAGGCTAGGCTAAGTTTGGCTTGGTCAGAGTAGGCTAGGGTATAGTAGGCTAGAGTGGGCTAGGCTAGGTTAGAGTAGGTTAGAGTACGCTAGGCTATGCTAGGCTAGGCTAGGTTAAGCTAGGCTAGAGTAGGTGAGGCCAAGTTAGGTGAGAGTACGCTAAGGGCTAGGCCAGGGTATGCTAGAGTTGGCTAGGTTAGATTAGATTAGGCTAGACTCGGCTAGGCTAGGATAGAGTAGGTTAGGCCAAGCTAGGCGATAGTAGGCTAGGGGCTAGGCTAGAGTAGGCTAGTCTAGAATAGGCTAGGTTAGAGTAGGATAGGTTAGATTAGGTTAGGCTATATTAGGCTAGGCTAGGCTAGGCTAGAGTAGGCTTGAGTAGGCTCGGCTAGAGTCGATTAAGCTCAGCTAGAGTAGGATAGGCTAGGCTAGTTTAGGCTAAGATAGAGTAGGTTAGGCTAGATTAGGTTAGTTTAGGGTAGGCTAGGATAGAGTAGTTTAGGGTGGGTTAGTTACCTTAGGCTAGGCTAAAGTAGGTTAAGCTACAATAGGCTAGAGTAGGTTACACTAGGGTAGGTTAGGCTAGGCTAGTTAAGGCTAGGCTAAAGTAGGTAAGCCTAGGTCAGGCTAAGCTAGAGTAGTTTAGGCTATAGTAGAGTAGGGAAGGTTATGCTAGTTTAGGCGAGGCTAGAGTAGGTTAGGCTAGAGTAGGCTAGTGTAGGCAAGACTAGGTTAGGGTAGAGTATGGTAGGTTAGGCTTTAGTAGGCTAGGCTATAGAAGGTTAGGCTAGCTTATGCTAGGGTAGGTTAGTCTAGGCTAAGCTAGGCTAGAGTGGGTAAGGCTACAATAGAGTAGGGTAACTTATGCTAGTTCAGGCTAGGTTAGGCTACGCTAGAGTAGGTTAGGCTATAGTAGGCTAGTGTAGGCTAGACTAGGATAGGGTAGAGTAGGGTAGGTTAGGCTATAGTAGGCTAGGCTAGAGTGGGTTAGGCTAGGTTAGGCTACGCTATAGTAGTTTAGGCTAGAGTAGAGTAGGGTAGAATATGCTAGTTTAGGCTAGGTTAGTATAGGCTAGAGTAGGTTAGGCTAGAGTAGGCTAGTGTAGGCTAGACGAGGTTAAGGTATAGTAAGGTAGGTTAGCCTATAGTAGGCTAGGCTAGAGTAGGTTAGGCTAGAGTAGGCTAGTCTAGGCTAGGTAGGTTAGGCTAGAGTAGGTTAGTCTAGGGTAGGTTAGTCTAGGCTAGGTTAGGCTAGGCTAGGTTAGGCAAGGCTAGGCTAGGTTAGGCTATGTTAGGCAAGGTTAGTTTAGGCAAGTTTAGCTTAGGTGAGGCTAGTTTAGGTTAGTGAAAGCTAGGCTGAACTAAGTTAGGTTAGGTTAGGTTAGACTGGGCTAGGCTAGGTTAGGTTAGTCTAGGCTAGGTTAGGTTAGGCTAGCCTAGTCTAGGTTAGGCGAGGTTAGGTTAGATTAGTTTACGTTAGCTTAGTTGAGGCTAGATTAGGCTAGGTTGGAATGTTAGTTTAGGTTAGGCTAGGTTACACTATGCTACAGTAGGGTAGGTTAGGCTATAGTTGGCTAGGTTAGAGTAGGTTAGGCTAGCTTGTGCTAGAGTAGTTTAGGCTAGCTTGTGCTAGAGTAGGTTAGGCTAGCTTGTGCTAGAGTAGGTTAGGCTAGGTTTTTGCTAGGCTAGAGTAGGTTAGGCTAGAGTAAGCTACTGTAGGCTAGAGTAGCTTAGGGTAGAGTAGGGTAGGTTAGGCTATAGTAGGGTAGGCTAGAGTAGGCTAGGCTAGGTTAGGTTAGGCTAGAGTAGGCTAGGGTAGGGTAAGTTATGGTAGGCTAGGCGAGGTTAGGCTAAGGCTAGGCTAGGTTAGGCAAGGCTAGGTTAGGCTATGTTAGACAAGGTTAGGTTAAGCGAGTTTAGGTTAGGAAAGGCTAGGTTAGGTTAGGCAAGGCTATGCTAGTCTAGGTTAGGCGATGTAAGGTTAGATTAGGTTACATTAGTTTAGGTGATGTTAGGTTAGGCTATAGTAGGCTCATTTAGGCTGGGCTATGCTACAATTGGTAGGTTAGTTTAGGTTAGTCTAGGTTAGATTATGCTAGAGTAGGGTAGGTTAGGCTAGGTTAGGCAAGGTTAGGTTAGGCAAGTTTAGGTTAGGAAAGGCTAGTTAGGTTAGGCAAGGCTACGCTAGTCTAGGTTAGGCAAGGTTAGGTTAGATTAGGTTACATTAGCTTAGGTGAGGCTAGGTTAGGCTAGATTAGGCTCAAGTACGTTGGGCTATGTTACAATTGGTAGGTTAGTTTAGGCTACTGTAGGTTAGACTATGCTGTAGTAGGTTAGGTTAGGCTATAGTAGACTAGGCTAGAGCACGTTAGGTTAGACCATGCTAGAGTAGGTTAGGTTAGGCTATAGTAGACTAGGTTAGAGCACGTTAGGCTAGCTTGTGCTAGAGTAGGTTAGGCTACAATAGGGTAGGTTAGGCTATAGTAGACTAGGGTAGAGTAGGTTGGCTAGCTTGTCCTAGAGTAGGTTAGGCTAGGTTAGGCTAGGCTAGAGTAGTTTAGGTTATAGTAGAGTAGGGTAGGTTATGCTAGTTTAGGCTAGGTTAGGCTAGGCTATAGTAGGTTAGGCTAGAGTAGGCTAGTGTATGCTAGAGTAGTTTAGGCTATATTAGGGTAGGTTAGGCTATAGTAGGATAGGCTAGAGTAGGCTAGGTTAGGTTAGGCTAGAGTAGGGTAGGGTAAGGTAGGTTAGGCTATGCTAGGCTAGCCTAGGTTAGGAAATGATAGGTTAGGCTAGTTTAGGTAAGGTTAGGTTAGGAAAGTTTAGGATAGGCAAGGATAGGATAGTCTAAGTTAGGTTAGGTTAGGTTAGACTAGGTTAGACTAGGTTAGGTTAATCTAGCCTAGTCTAGGTTATGCAAGGTTAGCTTAGGCTAGCCTAGTATAGGTTAGGCGAGGTTAGGTTAGATTAGGTTACATTAGCTTAGGTGAGGCTAGCTTAGGCTAGGTGAGGCTAGAGTAGGCTCAAGTAGGCTAGGCTATGCTAAAGTTGGTAGGTTAGTTTAGGTTAGGCTAAGTTCAACTCTACTAGAGTAGGTTAGGTTAGATTAGGTTAGTCTAGTTTAGGCCATGCTAGAGTAGGTTAGGGTAGGTTAGGCTAGAGGAGGCTAGGCTAGAGGAGAGTAGGGTAGGCTAGAGTAGTATAGGCTACGCTAGGCTAGAGTAAGCTAGGCTAACTTAGTCTTGGCAAGTGTAGGTTTATCTAGAGTAGACTAGGCTATGATACGTTAGGCTTGGCTAGGTTAGAGTAGGCTAGAGTAGCCTAGGTTATGATAGGATAGAGTGGGATATGCTAGGATAAGGTAGGCTAAAGTAGGATAAGCTAGGATGTAGTAGGCTAGGCTAGGGTAGGCTAGGTTAGCCTAGGTTGTGCTAGGCTAGAGTAAGCTAGAGTAGGCTAGGCCAAAGTAGGGTAGAGTAGGCTAGGTTAGGGTAGTCTAGAGTAGGCTTGGCTATGCTAGGGTAGAATAGTCTAGGCTAAGGTAGGATAGGATAGTTAGGCTAGGTTAAGCTAGGCTAGAGTAGGTTAGGCTATGCTAGATTAGGCTAGGCTAGGTAAAATTAGGCTAGGGTCTGGGCTAGTCTAGGATTAGGTAGGCTAGGCTAGAGTAGATTAGGCTAGAGTAGGGTAGGTTAGAGTCGGTGGATAGGCTAGGCTAGGCTAGAGTAGGCTAGGCTAGCCTAGACTAGCCTAACATAAGCTAGGCTATGCTAGGTAGGGATAGGCAAATCTAGAATAGGGTATGTCATGCTAGGCTAGAGTAGGTCAGGTAAGATTAGGATAGGGTAGGTTAGGTTAGGTTAGGCTAGAGTAGGTTAGCCTATGCTGGATTAGGCTAGGCTAGAGTAGTTTAGGGTAGAGTAGAGTAGGGTAGGTTAGGCTAGAGTAGGCTAGACTAGAATAGGCTACAGTAGGTTAGGCTACACCTGAGTAGGCTAGACTAGGCTAGTTTAAGCTAGAGTAGGTTAGGCTAGGTTAGGCCAAAGTAGTTTAAGATAGGTTAGGCTAGGCAAGGGTAGTTTAAGCTAGAGTAGAGTAGGGTAGGTTAGTCTAGTTTAGGCTAGGTTAGTCTAGGCTAGAGTAGGTTAAGCTAGAGTAGGCTAGGGTATGCTAGAGTAGGTTAGGCTAGAGTAGAGTGTGTTTGGCTATAGTAGGTTAGAGGCAATTATGCCGGAGTATGCTAGAGTAATAAGTTGGTCTATAGTAGGCTAGAGTAGGTCAACCTACACTATGCTAGAGTAGGTTAGGCTATAGTAGGTTAGGCTAGGTTAGGTTAGGCTAACATAGGCTAGGTTAGGCTAGGTTAGGGTAGGCTAAGCTAGGCTAGGTTAGGTTAGGTTAGGCTAGGTTAGCTTAGTCTAGGCTAGGTTACGCTAAGCTAGGGTAGGCTAGACTAGGTTAGGAGAAGCTAGTGTATATTAGGCTAGGGTAGATTAGGTTGGGCTAGGTTAGGCTACACTAGACTAGGCTAGGTTGGACTAGGCTAGGTTAGAGTATATTAGGCTAGGCGAAAGTAGACTAGGCTAGGTTAGGCTAGGCTAGGTTAGATTAGACTAGGCTAGGTTAGGCTATGCTAGGATAGGTTAGGTTAGGTTAGGTTAGAGTGGGATAGGTTAGATTAGGTTAGGCTATATTAGGCTAAGTTAGGCTAGGCTAGGCTAGAGTAGGCTTCAGTAGGCTCGACTAGAGTTGATTAAGCTCAGTTAGAGTAGGCTAGGCTAGGCTAGTTTAGGCTAAGATAGAGTAGGTTAGGCTAGAGTAGGTTAGGTTAGGTCATGCTAGGATAGAGTAGTTTAGAGTGGGTTAGCTACCTTAGGCTAGGCTAAAGTAGGTTAAGATACAATAGGCTAGAGTAGGTTAAGATACAATAGGCTAGAGTAGGTTACGCTAGGCTAGGTTAGGCTAGGCCAGTTAAGGCTAGGCTAGTTAAGGCTAGGCTAAAGTAGGTAAGGCTAGGTTAGGCTAAGCTAGAGTATTTTAGGCTATAGTAGAGTAGGGTAGGTTATGCTAGTTTAGGCTAGGCTAGAGTAGGTTAGGCTAGAGTGGGCTAGTGTAGGCAAGACTAGGTTAGGGTAGAGTATGGTAGGTTAGGCTATAGAAGGCTAGGCTAGAGTAGGTTAGGCTAGCTTAGGCTAGGGTAGGTTAGTCTAGGTTAAGCTAGGCTAGAGTGGGTTAGGCTACAATAGAGTAGGGTAGCTTATGCTAGTTCAGGCTTGGTTAGGCTACGCTAGAGTAGGTTAGGCTAGTGTAGGCTAGTGTAG
>APFE031244903.1:0-12895 GCA_000404065.3 Pinus taeda | reverse complement strand
AATGGTGGGGGTCCAGGTGGACTTGGCAGGTGGCCACCAATATCCACCTGGATCACATAGACACTAGAAAATGGAAAACAACAAGAGAAACACAGTAAGCAAATACAAGAACACAACAATTAATAAGGAGTTCACCCTATCCTACAAGGCTATGTCTTTGGTCCAGCTTTCAGTGGTGGCCTTCTTTTATTGTGTCTTTAAAGCAGATAATTACAATGAGGAGCTCAGATTGAGTCTCCTGAAACAAAATAATGTTTGGTAGGGTGGTTCTTGGATCCCCCAAGCCACTAGAGTACATAGACTCTTTTCCTTACCAGAACTTGACCTTTCTAGTCTTTAAAGGGAGGAGCCCAATATGGTACTCAATTCCTGACAGGTCCGCTCAGGGATGGCTTGAACCTCTCAAGTTCTTTGGTGCTCGACGTTGCCTTTGGTCAGCTCAGCCTTCTGTCTTTCTGCTTTTTGCTTCACTGTCTTTTCACTTCTCTGACTCTGTCTTCTTCTCTCTGGTTCTTCCTCTCGGTGTTCTCTCTCTCTCTCTCTCTCTCTCTCTCTCTCTCTCTCTCTCTCTCGGTCTTTTCTGTTCTCTGTTCATGGCTTTAAAGCCAATCGATCTCATGATTAATGGATTCCCCTTCCACCTTCGTCGGATCGCCTGATGTTGTTCACTTGGAACTCCCTGTCTTTGCATCATGGTAATCAGCTCATAGGGAGTGCCCACTTGTCCTCTCGTGAACTGCGCCAGCTTTTCCTCATTGGCTCGGTTCTTCCGTTACATGATAGAATGAGTCATTTGCCACCTCAACGATCAAATCGAACCTCAAATCCTTGTAGATCTCGGTTTAATCCCCTGTCAAATCTGGTTCTTTCATCAGGCGCATTCTCAGTCGTTAGATCTGGAGCCCTTAGATCCAACGTCATTCGCACATTTCACGTGGTTGACTTGCTCGACTGTTAGCGTGCGATGAGCGGCGGTTTTCTCTCTCCTCTGCCTACCACGCCTCAGGTGTTGAATGGAAACGCTAGGTTTAAGCCAAATCTGCTTACCACCCAAGGATGCCCCTGATATACTGCCGATTTTGGAGCACGGGTCCCACCTTTAGCCTTTAGCACTTTCGCCACAGTTTTCCCGGCTTCCATGTGATCGAGTGCTTTGAGGCCTTTCCTTCTCGAGGGGTTTTTCCCAGCGATCAGAAACTGCCTCCTTTTCCCGACTTGGGCTTCCCAAGTGCCATTTTCGCCTCCTGCGCAGTCTCCATGGGCCTCGGTCAGCGCGCTTTGACCGAGGTCCTCGTCATTCCACACTGGCTACCAACTGTCATTGTTCAGAGGTTTTTTTGATTGCTATGCGCTCTTGAATTCGAAGTTTGTCCTGATCTGATACAGTCATAGTACTTTGATTATTCTTCATGGATCTAATTCGGATCAAGGGTTGCTGGTGAGAAAAAGCTCAGGGAATCAGAAGAGGGGGCCTTTAACATCTGGTTGATGTTCTGAGCATTAATGGTAATCAGCATGTCTCCATTTTGAGCCATTGCTACTCTCTGTACATACTCATAATGGGCTTGGCACCAGGTTATCAGATCTTGGAAGCTATGAGTTTTTGGGAATGAAAAAAGGGGCAAATGAGTCTCCTAGAACCTGATTTGATCCACCTGGTTAATGTATTTTTTTTTTAACCATGGGTGCAATTCGATAAAATCAAATTCACACTCACAATTTGAAACTTTAAACAGGGCATCAGCGACAGGAATCCACTCTAGATCAACGGGGGCGATGGAGGGGCTTGCTTCTTCAATGTTTTTCTGGGTTTTGACTATGGGAGCCATTATGCTGGAAGATGAGCTTAAAGTGTATTGAGATGGATGACGAAAGGTTGCAGTAGCTTTTTGAACAGGGGCAATTTACAGAGGAAGGGAATTAGCAGGAAATAGGATCATAGGAAAGAAAATTATTATCATCACTTAAACAGGTTATTTGTAGGTAATTTACAATTTACTATTTAAATATTACCGTAGGAGATTTATTACAAGAATGGTAATTTTACAACGGGTTTATAGGAGTTAATGGCCAACAGGACAGGAGCGGTGTAATGGATCACTACGTGGCAGTAATTGAGTGGACAGAGGGCAACTGATAATTGAGGTGGTGGATGAGCTGGAGGCATGGAAATGAATGAGGAAAAGTGGATGTGGAAGGTGCGGTGTTGAATGAGTTGACAGGTCAAAACCGTTGGTGTATTTCGTATGGTGAGCAGGTCATGGTTTTGGGCTAAGGGGACCTGAAATCATGTCGTGTTACCACGTAAGAGAAAACGAGTGGCCATTAAAACCACCTTTTTGGGGGTCTTGCCCACGTTAACCAAAAACAGTGAAGGGGCCCGAAATGGATCCTTCGTCGTTGATCTCGGTGGGGTTGATCTTGACCATCGAAAGTTAGAGGCCGCTTAGAAGGCGCTTGATGTGACATTTTGTCACTTCTAACTTCATAATAAAATCATGCATTGTTGATTATTTGCAAGATAATAAACTTTATCAACATAATTAAGCCTCGATTAAGGAATTTAAGCATTATTTAAACTAAATAACAAATTTCAAAGGCGCATTTGAACTAGCAGCCTTAATTTTTATTTTCTAAAGCAATTTTTTTTGTTTATTGCTTATCTAACATTTTATCATTTGCCTTCCTTTTTATAGAGCAACTACTCTGAAATTTTATATGATATGGACTTAAAATAATAATAATTCCTAACATTTTTTATTTTCAATTTTCCTTTTGGTCCATATCCTAGCTTATCATTATACAATGGTATTTTTTATTTTTTTCAACTAATGGCTAACTTATCAAAAACAAATATGCTACAACACCCTATTCGAAATAGGGGAAAAGGTAGAAATAAATTTGTATCCAGGTGAGATTGACACTCTAAAGCTAAATCATTGGCTGTAGCAATTAGAATTATATTTAAGTGTTCGCCATATAGAGGAAGAATAGAAGATTTCATTTACTCGGTTGAAATTAGAGGGGCATGCCTTAACTTTGTGGGTAAGAAACACGGAAACCTTGAGGTTGGAGGAATATCCTCTAGAGACTAAGTGGGAGGGTTTCAAAAGCCTCATAAATTCACAATTTTACTCTGTCGGGTGCATAGAGGACCAATGGGTCTCGTTTCATTATTTTAGGCAGAAGAAAGGCTAGATTGTACAGGAGTACTCCATAGAGTTCAAAAAAATGGCCATAAGGTTGGGTATCTCCCCAAACAACCTAGATGTACTCCTCAAGTATTTGATGGGTCCACACAACCATCTACAAAATTAATTGATGTTGTTTAAATCTAGATCAGTGGACAAATCTTACATACAGGAACAATACCTAGAGAACATAAGTGAGAAGAAAAGGAAATCGAGTGGTTCGAAGCAAAAGGAACACCAAGGTGCTTCTAAGGAGGGGAAGAAGAAGTGGAAAGCGTGAACATATAAAAGGACAGAAGCCACAACACACAAGTGCAAAGATCCCAACAACCACTACAATAATTGTAAGATTGATCGTTGTACAAAGGCAAAGTGTTGCAAGTTGCATCTAAAGCTTAACTTGAAGATAAAAAAGAAAGATATAAAGAAGAAGAATCTCACGGCCACTGATTCAAGTAACCGGGTTGAAAATAGCTCGGACGTGGATGAGAATATCATCTATACATCAATGCAGAAGGAGGTGAGCCTAAGTAGCCTTCAACAACAAGAAGAGAAGGAAAAATTACCAAACTATTTCACATAAAGATACAAGTCAAGAAGAGAAAGATTGATGCTTTATTTGACTTGGGATCACAAGAAAATATCATTGTGGCAAAGACAGTCAACGAATTGGGATTGGAAGTTCATGATCATACAAGCCCATATCCATTAGGATGGGTGCAATGTTCTAGAAGTTGTCACAACTTCTTCTTCACCTCACTTGCTTTTATAGTAGACTACCTATACACCCCAATGTTTGGTAATGGGGATTTTGGCAATAGATGCATCTCATGTTCCACTTCTCTCTTGGGTGGTAACCCTTTAGGTTCCTAGAAAACATCCTCGTATTCTTGTAACAACTCTTCTAGTTGTTGTTTTGGTTTCGAGTACACCCCTCCATGGATGACTATCCTCTCACTGACTCTTCTATTGATTGATTTTCTCTTAAAAACAATAAAGCATACTTATTTCTAGAACTGGTCATTTTTTGTGCTTCATTTGCACTTATAAGTGAAATTTTTTACTTACGCTTATGTGTCTTGATGTTGAAGGATTTTGCATGGAACGAGTATTAATTACAGGTTGTGCACAATCAGTTATATTTATATTAACACATTACATATTAATATTAATATACATGTATAGTGTTGAAATAATTTACATTTTTATTATATTTAGAATTGTATTATCTTAAACTTGAGTGTTACTTAGATTTGAATGGGCTCTTTTGGATAAAAGGAGTCATTCATGGAGTTTAGTGTAGAGATTTGAGATGCAAAGGAGAAGCGGAGGAAGAGACTTGGGGACATTCACGGAGTTTTAAGGTTGAAGCCAAAATGTGATTTATGGGGCAAATAGGTCACTTGACATTTTCACTATAAATTTTCTTCTAAAAGGTTTTGGAACTTAATATGAGAGAGTGTTTAGAAGGGAGCAAAGAAGCTTTAGTATATTCCCACATATCAACTAATAGTTAAATACTTGGTTCTCATCAATTTCTTCGTTATTACCATCAGAAGCCCCGTCCCACAGCTGACAGAGATCATGTTATTTCTGTTGCTGCATTACAACATAGCAGGCATCGAAACATGTGTTTGCAAGGCGTGCTGACTAAAGACAAACTTGACCAAATATCGCGGCTGCCCAATCAAGAAACTAGGAACTACCGATCTCGTGATGCAAAATCTAGCTATCGCCAGTCCCGTCCAAACAAAATAAAATCTTTCCATAAGTAGTACTACTAATTCAAATATCCTACCTCCTACCTACATTGACATGGCAAACATTTTTATACTCAATTACAAAACATGAATGTTACATTTTTGGGATATTTTTCTTATATAGTGATATTCTCCTTAAAAGAAGTTTGAGGTATCAAATTCTTTTTTTGGCAAAAAAAGTATGCATAATTTATTTATTTATGTATTTTTCAGTTATCTATATATATTTCATTTTTTAAATAATATGTTTGAATGTATAATTCGATTTAATTTTTTGAAAATTTTAAAATAATTTAAAGGTGAAATCCCAACAAATATTTGTTGCATTTGAAATTAAAAGTCCAAATATAAAATAGCTATACTTGAAAATACATAACAATAAGAATATTATGTTTCAATTACTTTATATAATATATAGATATTTTATTGTTGTTATTGTTATTATTTTATTATTTTAAAGTAAATTGCTCATATTGAAATAATTATAATTTAATTCACATGAGCATTAAAATATTTATTTGTGATAAAAAAATTACATTTGAGTATTACTTAATTTCAATAATATTAATGGTAATAAAATTCTTGTTCACTTGGTTTGTTCATTACCAATAGGGTGTTGGAAGACATTATGGGAGGAAATGTAGCACACCTATTAAGAGATTCCTCATGGAAGGGGGTTTCGTTGATAGAGATCACAACATAGGAAACTCTGCATCTCATGTCATTAAAACTACCATTGTGTCACTTATCCATTTAAGACATAACGGCTTAATACCATCTTTGGCATGCTTTGCAGAATTTATGCTTCTCAACCTCCCAGAGTCCAACGAGTCAGTCTCGACACTGAACCATCATAGGGAACTACCATCATCTATGAATCCATGCCCTCTACAACATTCATCAGTTATCTAGGATAGCATTTTGGGTACAGAATGCCTTCGGTGGACAATTCTACAACTTGACGTTGTAAAAAATAACATGTGCTTCTTGTAGCATGACAGGTCACTCCAGCTTGCCCTTATTAAAAACTACTTGTGACTAATGCTCGGGTAGGCCACATTAACCTATTATTTATGGTTTTGAATCAAATGTTTACCAACAACTCTTTTTCACCATTAAAAATTCACTTATACATTATTATTAGTTTTAAAAAAAATTACCATAAACCTTTTTTTCATTACAAAATAATTTTACAATCCACTCTACACCATGTGCATTTAGTAAAATTAAAACACCAATAAAATCACCCAAAACATTAATTTCTCAACAAACTCAACTACCACTTGGCTTATAAAATAGTGAAATCAAACCCATGTCCTGGTGTGAATATAAGATAAGATCAAAATCTGAAAATATACTTCAATGAACTTTACCATTTGGAATCATTTTGACGTGAGAAGTTTTACTTCACGTAGAATATGGTCACATTGGAGACATTTTGCCAGATACTTTGATGGGATGGGCTTACTTTTTCTTCTTTAGCTCACAACAGGCTTCATAATTGTCTGCAGCGCAAACTGTAGCATGATGCAACACTCGAATCTCCCATGAGCGGATCGTCCTTGCTCGATAACACTCAACACTCAAATCTCCCTTTAGCATGATGCAACACTCAACACTCAAAATTTTTTCAGTGCAAAACATTTTTTTTTCACTACAAAATAATTTTACAATCCACTTTACACCATCTGCATTTGGTAAAATTAAAACACCAATAAAATCACCAAAAACATTAATTTCTCAACAAACTGAACTACCAAAACCATTCACAACTACCACTTCGCTTATAAAATAGTGAAATCAAACCCATGTCCTCGTGTGAATATAAGATCAAAATCTGAAAATATACTCCATTGACGTTTACCATTTGGAATCATTTTGACGTAGGAACTTTTACCTCACGTAGAATATGGTCACATTGGAGACATTTTGCCAGATACCTTGGTGGGATAGGCTTCCTTTTTCATCTATAACATCAGATCTTTAAAGCCCAGCAATTGTCATAAGTAACATCTCATGTAGCTTACTTGGAAAGGCTCCTGTTTCATTTGTTGCCACAACTCAGCTCTATAAAACCCAGCAAATCTAATCTCGCGAACAGATCTACATAAAATATTAAATTTACTAACACAAAAATAATTTACCCACATAACACAATCTCCTACCTTATTTATTTATAAAATTCTCACATTTTTCTAGCTTTTCCAATGAAGGACTCTGATACCCTCTGGACCTCTTTATCTAAACCAGACGAGGAGGATGATAGATGGAACTCTGAATTGTAGTGAAATAACTATATATCTATGGTAGTGCCCGTGGAACAAGTGTACTAAGCGGGCCATAAGATAGTCTACCATTGTATTCAAAAGTATAGTAAAGACAATGGTGGGACTACCAAATCTCTTCACAAGTGCTTGGAATTAGCTCTTAAAGAGTTAGAAAGCATTGGCTAAGTGTTTGATAAAAAGTTTTAATGTGAATGTGAAGTGATTGACAAAATATTTGCATGCCAAGTATTAATTCTTTCTTATGAAGTGGTTATTGGGATGAAATTAAATAGAGAATGTTATGATCACATTGATAGTGTTCAAATCATTATCATGTTAATAGGGAAAATTTCAATTTTGTGGGTTTGGTTTTTTTGCTTATGTTGTTTATTTATGTTTCATAAGAATATGATGTTTCTCAAGATCATATGTATGTAAATTATATCGTATTATTTCTTTTCTCTTCTCTTTCAACTAATTTCAAGCTCAGAATTGGAATTGAATTCTTATTCCCTTTTCTTTTTTTCATTTTTTATGCCATCGCAGGTTGCCAACGGTTTCATTTGTTTGTATTTCAATGAGGAACGACAACCATTTTCAAGCCTAGAAGCTGTTAGGAATCATATGATCTCTAAAAGCCACTGCAAATTACACTATGGAGATGGAGATGGAGATGGAGATGAAGAAGAAGAAGAAAATAGGCATTTAGATCAGTTTTATGAAACGCAAATAGTGGCTGCACAAAAAGAAGTTGAATTTGAGTTGGGGTTAGGAGGTACTGAACTAGTCATCAAGAGAAAGCCTGAAGATGGAACAACATCAGAGTCAAACAAGATACTTGGTTCTCGTCAATTTCTTCGTTATTACCATCAGAAGCCCCGTCCCATAGCTGACAGAGATCATTTTATTTCTGCTGCTGCATTACAACATAGCAGGCATCGAAACATGTGTTTGCAAGGGGTGCTGACTAAAGACAAACTTGACCAGATATCGCGGCTGCCCAATCAAGAAACTAGGAACTATCGATCTCGTGATGCAAAATCTAGCTATCGCCAGTCTTGTCCAAACAAAATAAAATCTTCCCATAAGTAGTACTACTAATTCAAATATCCTACCTCCTACCTACGTTGACATGGCAAACATTTTTATACTCAATTACAAAAACATGAATGTTACATTTTTGGGATATTTTTCTTATATAGTGATATTCTCCTTAAAAGAAGTTTGAGGTATCAAATTCTTTTTTTTGGGGGCAAAAAATGCATTCATAATTTATTTATTTATGTATTTTCCAGTTATCTATATATATATATATTTCATTTTTTAAATAATATGTTTGAATGTATAATCCGTTTTAATTTTTTGAAAATCTTAAAATAATTATCATGTTAATAGGGAAAATTTCAATTTTGTGGGTTTGGTTTTTTTGCTTATGTTGTATGTATTAAACATAAATTGGCACTCAAGTAGGGGATCTCAATGGTCAAGTATCAAATTATTTTTGAATGTAAACAACTTGATGATAATTATTTATTGTTTGACTATGAAATTGTAAAAGATTCAACCCATGGGTAATTGTGGATCATCCTGAAACCCTCTTTCCTTTAAGGATGTTGTTCAACGTTGTCAGTGTAATTCAATCACTTCAAACCCTTTATGCCTAATGATACTATTATGGAGAGATTCAAAGAGGTTCTCAAGTTGGTGGTTACACATTTGCTTTCGTTTTACCAACCCTCTTTGCTAATCTATATTTTCAATGGTTTATAGCCTTCTACTTAATATTTTCAAGGATATACAAATAAAATAGAGAAAATTTGAGCACTGTAGAAACCCATGAACCACATGCCTCACTTCTTTGTACTTGCATACATTTTCAATTCAAAGAATGAGAGCAGAGAAGCCCCATGTTCCAGCTATGCTTTCTCTCAAAAGGGTTTCTCGATATATAACTCGTGTCAATTTTGGTTTGTGAAATTTTATTTTCTTGATGTATATTTTTTTTTAATTATAATTTGCATGCATACAGAATAAACAATAATTAATAGATCCAAAAATCTAAGGAAAATAAACCCTCATAATGTAGATTTCAGATTTTATAATATATTTTAGTAGATCTGTTATGAAGAATTGTCATGTCGAATATCCATGGTAGTTTATGGTTCATATTGTATCAACACAGGTTTCTCTAGGTATACTAGGGGGATTTGCGTGGGATCCATATCAATTAAGCCAAAATTCACAAAACATTAATCATGGCCAAGAAATCTGTGAATAACCATCCTAATCCCTCCAAGGAGAGGTTTTCATGAAAAGAAGCACAAGTTGTAGATATAAAATATATTGTGAGCCTCATGGAATCCCTAACCAATAAGATCAATATTCGGAGAAGAATGGGGTTCCTCAATTACAGGGGAGATCAAGATATCGAGAAGAAATAACGGAGTTGAAGAAGGAACCCAAAAAGAAATTAACCTAGTTTAAGTGATGTGAACCATTCATAATCCCTATGTTGTAGCTCTAAGATGGTAATGGTCAATTGATCATGCCAGAGCATCTAAGATAATTGTTTTGGGGTTTTGGGTTTTGGGTTTTTATGGAGGACCAATACATAAAACAACTTATAAGAATGATGTATTTAACCCTTTAGATAGTACTAATAGATAATCAAATGGTTGTTATTTAACTCAATGCAGTGATTTAAATTGACAAAATGTACAAAAAGAACTGTAAGGAGATATGATTACTTTAAATTTCAGTTAGAAAGATAAATCATCATAAGTGGGAAAGCCTTTGACCAATGTTCAAAAGTTAAACAAAACATGCTTAAAATTACATAAGATACTGACAATTTTATGATTTAGAAGGAGCCTTTTAGACAAACAATCCAATATCTCAATCTCTTTATAATAATAACTTCAGAAGGAATTTTAAGAATAATTGCAACACATTTATTCTTACCTAATATCTTTGTAAAACTTAAACATACGCAAAACGAACAGAGTGAATGAAACACATGAAAGACTTATGAAAGATAATGAGACTGTATGAGATCAAATTCAAAATCCTTTGCTTTATTATCAGTGATCTAGAAAAAGTTTGTACATCGGTTCTTACAAAATTTCTTATGGAAGGGTTCGACCCTTGATAACTCAGAAATATAGTTATTTATACTAGCTTAGGACTAGACAAAATATCTTAAAATATCTTAAACTAATTTACAAAAATAACTTGATATAAAATAGGAAATATGAATTATTGCATGACTTGTCCCTATTTTGATTTAGAATGTTGGTAACTGTTCATGGTTGTTCCTAGATGTGTTGATGTGTTGTATGATTCATCCTTTTTCCTGTTTGGATAAAAGGCTAATCAATTATTTCACACAATTGATTCCATTTATCATCAGATGGAATTTCCAGATTTACCATCATTCTATAAACCTCATCAACGTCAGTGTACTTTTCAGAGGTTGGTTTTACTAGAAAGAGGTTTTTGACGTCATATCTGATGATTAAATCTGGCTCCAATGCTTCCAAAAATTCCTTCCTTGTAATCTGTTCCCTTCATTCGTGCAAACTGTGCTTTATCAATAGCAATATTATACAACTTTTCACTGTAACTTTCTAGTTTTATTAACTGATCATTAACAGATGTTAATTGTGGCAACCCTTTCTTACTTAACCTACGGAACTTTGAATGAAACCTTTGGACATCAATGTCCAAAGCTTTACATTTGGTTTCTAGCTGAGTCAGTAGGTTCTTCTTCTATAGGACTTTCTTTATCTCTAAAATGGTACCTGTCCTATCAGTGATATTTATTTCCTGTAGCTCTTCCTTGCTTTTAGAATTCAATACCTTGATCATAGATGTGGCTTCTTTAGGCTTTGTATCCAAGACTTCCTTTCGAATTTCTATCTTAGTCATGCATTTCTCAATTAGTTCCTGTTGTTCAAAAATAATTTTAACAAAAGGCCATATTATGAAACAAAGTTAGAAATATTAAACCAAATGTCTTCTTTGGCTTGGGTCAAGGTATCTGCCATGAATGTTTGATCTTCTAACTATTTGACTTTCTTCTCAAGCCGATGTGTCCTTTTCATCTCTTCGAAATACATTGTATCATTTTTTATCTTGTTATTTTCCAAAGCCTGAAACTTCTGAACCAACTTGTCATATTGTTGCTTTTATGCTTGCAGCTCCTATGACAAATTTGCATTTTTTGCTGCTAGGGAAGTTTCATTACCTATAAAAGATGAACTGGGTTCTGCTCCAGTGATGTGAGTTACGGTAACAAGCACTATGGTCAGTTGTAAGGCTTCCTTCTCTTTAAGTGGTTTCTCAATCTGTTCCTCCATTGTTTTAATCTGCATATTCTGCTAAAAAATAAGCTTTAACAAATCGTTTTATTTTTCACATTTTCTGCCATCTCCTTGGTCTGTAGGTCCTTAGTAGATGGAAACTTTAATTTTTTCCTGAGAGCTGAAATATCTACATTCTTCTTTTTCAGAATCACCTCCACTACCTTGCAATCCTTGGGATCATACCCAATCTTTACAATAAGTTCTTCCAGCGTTTTTAACTTATTGTCTTTAGCTATTGATGACAGTTTCTCTATCTTAAGTTGAGACTGAGTATTAGATAAAGTTGTTCTTAGTTTAGAAAGTGTCACGACAGTGGTGGTCATTTTTGAGAATAACATTTCTCCTGATTGCGTGTGCATGTCCATTTGATCTATAGGGTGAATCTGATTTGCATCAAAGGAGAAAATTTTCCTTTTGTAGTCATCAATTGACTTAGGAAATCGAACTTGAGCCTGTAGGAAGGCCAATTGCATCCTCCCTTTCTCACTGTCAAAGGCAGAGGGAAGTCTGTGTTGTGATGTAGATGTCTGCTTCCAAAATTGGATGTACATATGAGCCTTAAGAGTCTCATTATTCTCCTTAATCTCTCTGTATTTAGAAAATCTATTGACATCTCCAGCAGTGTTGGCCTCTGTAGATTGGATTATTTCCATAGGTTTCGAAAAAGAATAATTGGGATCTGTCATCCCTATTCTTGAGGCTTCTTCTTGATCTCCAAGATCAATAAAGTCTAGTTTCCTGCTACCTGATGACATAATCAATCCTATGTTTAGATTCTTCGGCTGAATAATGAAATCTTTAACTAGGTTTGTATCAAATGTAGTCTCCTCCGTAGTCCTCTTTAGTGGATTTGTCTTTGTCACTAAAGTGTTCACGTGTGGTGTTGAAATAATATTTTCATATGATTCCTGTAGAGTCCCTTCAGACCACTCCTCCTGGTTCGTGTATTTCTCTAATTCAGGTCTAGGAGTGTGGTTGTATGGTGTAGACTTCAGTTGAATTCTTAATGTTGAAATGATCCCAAAAGGATCATAAGACCAAGTAAAACTAAGCTTGCTATTCATCTATTTTGACAGTTGATCAACTTCCATACCTGCAGACCTGGTATTGCAAATAAAGGATCCTATCTGGGCCTTGAGCTTGAATTATGACTTCTTCTTGGCTGAAACAAAATGCAGCTCATCCATGTCAATCTTTTGCCTTATGTATTCCAATGAGAAAATTCTCATTATCACATACTTAGGTAGTTTGTAGGGAGCTAACTCACTGCCATAGACTTTGATCTCAGTATAATTATGGTATAAATACCAGTC
>APFE031244899.1:33692-45244 GCA_000404065.3 Pinus taeda | reverse complement strand
AATTATCCATAAAATCCATAAATACATTAGTACCTTTACACATGAAAATCAAGGGAATGAATTTCTCATTAATGAATGAAATGAACCAACCGGAGATGGGCCTACCAGGTTCCACCTGACCGTAGAATGGCTGAGCCAAATCTCTCTTCATCCATTCACCCTCGTGCCATATTCCAAGCATGAAATAGAACACATCAATCAAAACCCATCTAGGGCTTCTAGAGGCCATCCACCTCAACCCATCAAACAGTGATTCCAACTCACGGTCAAACATCACCAAAACCATCACCAGATTGGTCTCCATCCTAGCCATCTAGGGCTCTAGATTGTTTGTTCCAACCAAGGCTCCAGGACTAGTAACTCAACCCACAGTTGCCGCTAGGCTCTAGACTGCTTGTCCATCCAAGGCTCCAGAACTAGTAACTAAACCCACCAAGGGCTCCAAAGCGTTTGTCCAACCAAGGGTCTAGGACTAGTAACTCAACCCAAGATGTTATAGGGCTCTAGACTGTTTGTCCAACCAAGGCTCTAGAAACTAATAAATCAACCCAAGCTAAGGAAACATGAGAACCAACAAAAAAAAATAATGAAATTAAACCCACAATCACCATGGCTATCCAGGAAAGACAAGGCTTGGCAATCCACTGTCAATCTAGGCAATCCTCCATGCCAGTGACAAATCATGACGAAGAATCCACATGCATATTGTTAGGCCTTGAATATGCCCATTTTTCTATTGCACAATACCGCTATTTCATAACCTAAATTCCGACATTTTTAACTCATTTCATATCATAATTCCACAACTTACCACCAATTCATGTCTTACACTTTATGGTTAATTATCATTAGTTTTCTTGAATTTTCAACGATTAAATATGATTTTGACATGATTTTCTAATGATGGTTGGGATAAGTTCATTTGTCATAGAGTTCCATTGCAGAAATTCCTCACAAGTCAATTAAACTAGCTACTACATGTTAAGTACGAAATGTAGAATTATTGTAGGTGAAAATATCAAATTTGTGATCAAATGGGAAAGAATCTCGAAATTCTGAGACTTGGAGCTTGTTCAAAATACCCTCATTCATGCAACCCAGATACCGTTTGTCAAAATTCATCACCAACAAGAAGTTATGTTCAAAAAAATTTTGAGTACATAATTAGTGCCTGTGTAAGTAGAGAATCGTTGAACAGTTTCGATTCTGGACGGTTTTGGGTCCACGTGGAGGAAAACGATTAGATTAATTTCTTTATGCTAAACATGGAAATGGTTCCTCCATCCATGCAATGATCAAGATGAATCCAACCATCACCCATTTGAAGTATCTCCGAAAGATTGCATGCGACCTCCTTTAGCATGATGTTGTATTTTCTTTTTATAGTCAAATAGTTATGCTTTGTTTTCATTGATAACTCTATATAAAATTGATTTTCTCTGCATGAACGCTGGTGGCAACGGGCTATAGCAATTAGAAGGGTTGTATGTAATATTGTTTACGTTATGAATACAATGGAAGTTGTGTTGAAGTTTGCTTAAATGCATGATTGTTGAACCATAACACAAAAATCTGATTCTGCACTCCATCTGCTGTAAGTATTAATGTGTTCCTGATTTTTAAAAGAGTATTGCATTAATTTAAACTTTTTCCGAGAGTAGAAAAGGCCCAACACACCCTAGGAACAAGTTCTTCAGTTAATATAGATAATAGGAATTACATTTGATCAATAGTTGAAAGTGTGAAGGTTGCTTAAGAAAGTTACTACTTAGATATCAGAATTAATATCTTTATTTTGTACTTAAAACCTCTACTATGTTTCGTAGATATGAACCGAATGTGGTAGATCTCATTCCTCAATCATCAAAAGACAAGAAGGGAGTGTATTGAGTGATTCTTTCTAATGCATGAATGATTTCATAGCGTAGAATGTTTGAGAATATCCTTAATCTGGAACATACATGGGTTAATTACCATATCAGAAGATTAACACCGAATTTGGTTTTTTCCTATGTTGTTTTCTATTCAAGATCGAGTTTCGTAACATTATGCCTATGTGAGGAATGCTCAGGAGTAGTGAAATAAATATCGGTTGTAGTTGAGTTCGATGGTCCTGGAACTTAGCATGATTAGAATAAGATTGAATTGAAGTTG
The DNA here is from genome assembly GCA_000404065.3 of Pinus taeda. NCBI lineage: Eukaryota > Viridiplantae > Streptophyta > Pinopsida > Pinales > Pinaceae > Pinus > Pinus taeda. The sequence continues at coordinate 43,090 of APFE031244899.1, read as the reverse complement.
AAGTGTAAATATTTTTGTGAAAGGTTTCTTGAGTTTGGTTATAATAGCTTTCGTTTAGCATAGGGTTTGGATTTTTGAATTGAATATGTAACACAGTCAACGTGGAAAATTGAATGAGGGTTGTGTGCTTAGATCTTTTAGAATGCTTGCAAAGTAGATTGTTTATTGATTGACTTCATATGACCTGGGATTTGGGCAAGATCTAAACGTAGGGATTTTATTTTGAAATCATTTGCTAATTAGATCTCATAATTCTGATTCTTTACTCAAGGATGTAATTTGTTTCCTTGAAATTAAATAGACGTATCATCTCCAACTCGTTGCAAGCTAATGAATGGAGTTGATCAATGATTTTATTGCATGAATACTCCCTTTATTACAGGTTTACAATTGTAATACTTAAAGGTGCTTCTTAATTGGATAAACAAGAGATCGATAACTCTATTTATTTTAGATATGAATTGAAATCAATTCTGGACCTTATTGATTCACTATTATTTCTTGTAACAATGTGTTTTGGAAATCAAGTATTTGAAAACAATGCAACAAGACCATTAAATAATTGTTTGGAGTTGTAGTTTAGTTTTGAAATTCATTATAATTGTAATTAGTTATTGATCGAATCATTAGTAAATGTGCTTATGTTTGAACGATCTCTTGAGTTTGATTAAACTAATCTAAGGATAAAGTAGTTTCTTACTTTGCAGTCTTTTAGATATGAAAGCATGTCAATTAGAATCTTGGTTTACTTAGCTTCCTTTGAAGCAATTGTAGAGTGATGCCATAGAATTTAGTTTGAATGTTTATTTGGTTTGTTTTATGCATCCTGGGAATTAAATTAGTTGAAGTCTTGTTTGTCCATTGTCTTAGTTTAAGATCATTTGAATGAGAGTGAATTTTGTTGGAATTAAGATTTAGCATAAGTTTGGTATCATTTTAAATTAATCTTGATTGATTTAAGATTCTTGTACTTAGATTAAATAGATCTTATTATTTAGATTGAGATTTCCATTTAGATTAAAATCGTTTGAATCGTAATTTTTATCGCTTGATTTATGATTAATTAGAGTTAGTTTCTTTGAACAGTGACTGGTATTGCTTGAGCATGTTTTTATCAATGGATTAGTTTCAAATTAGGAATAGGAATTCTGTACTTAATTTAGGAATAGATTTCAGATTTCATGATGTTAGTTTAGATTAGACGCTCTGATCCTGTGTTACATGCTCTTGTGCCTCGAAGCTTACGAGTCTCAGATTAATGATTTAATGTTGGAATTATAACAATATCTATCTCCCCAATGCATATGCCATGCATGGCCAAACTAGTGAAGAAATCATACATGCAACTTGGTATACCTGCAAGAAAATCTTATGTAGTTGTTGATGTCAATGCCTTCTTGTGGTTTCCTACTCTTCCTTTGCCTTCTTGCTTCAAGAATCTAAGTATGCCACACCCTCCAAGAGTGCTCGAAGAGAACTCTAAGTATCCAAGAGTATGAGGAGAGAGAAAATGAGAGAGCTCCAACACTAAACTGACCAAGACTTATCACTGACCAAGCTTGCCCACTAATCCTCAAAAGCATTTTTATTAACGAGGCCTCTATTTTCTTCATTTTCTATCATTTTCCATTATTTTCCTCCTCACATGCAACCTGTGACCTTTCACCTTTCTTTTCTCCTAATTTCCATTATTTTCATAAATAAAATGCTAATAAATTCCTAATGCCTTTCCATTAGGGTGTCACTTTATCTAGCTCAACTCGCATTTCTCGACAAACGTTTCTACCCTAACATGGGTCTCAACTTTTCTTTAAATCTTTAGAGAGTGTAGTGTTGTTCATCCTTAATTCAACATCTTTGGTTTACATACCAAACAACAACTTTGTCTGCATTATTGTCAATCCTCCTCAATCTCAACATTTTCTTCAATTTAGGCTGCATTTTTTATGTGGTGTCTTTGACTTATGCTAGTAATATTTCATTCATGTTAGAATTTATGGCTTGGACATTGAACCAACTAGCTTGCAACATCATTGATTATATTTTTACAAAATCATACCAAGAAACATCCCTTCTCACTTGTAATTTCATGAATATAATAGATGATCCATCAATTTCCTTCCATTTGATCATGTTTGAAAACTTCTATAACTCCTAAACATACTCCACACACAATGCATTCAATTCTTCATACTAATACAATCATTTCCTTGCAAAATTTTCAATGAATCATCTATTTATACAAATCTACCTCTTTAATTAATTTTTAAGAAAATAAATTACATTACAACTACATTGTCAAAATATAAAACGAAATTAATAAATCACGTTATAAATACAATGTAAATTTTCTCCAAACTTGTTAGTCGTCTCATTTACAAAAAGTTAATGCCCAAACCTATCTATGAAACACCACTATAAATTTCAATTGTAACATACATCAAATGCATCATAAAGCACACACCCATATATTCAATTGTGACATATATCAAAAGCTATAATCAAAAGCATCATAAGACACCACACACACACACACAAATAATCCTCATATGAGGTTTATCCTTCAAAATTGGGTGAAAAACATATATGATGTTTATCCTGGAAAAGTGGGTGATTAAAATACCCGTTTGACATAGAGGAAAGGACTTGGAAACGAAGTTGTGTTTAGTGCGACTTTTTGGATTTTCCGGTGCTGGAATCTCACGGAAATTTTTGAGGTGAAATCTTGATTTGTTTTACTTAAACTGGTTTTTTGACTCTATATATGGATTCAGCCCCTGAAAAACCCTTAGGGCACATCGTTTGTGCAGGGGCTACCTATCAAACTTGTGATTTCGACAAATCCCTGTGATATTTTAGAGAAATATGAATAAAGGTTCTCTTGGTTAATTGAGAATAGAAGTTTACCCTTTATTCGTAAAGTAGTTAAGTTTATTGTATGAGTTAGTTTTTAAAAATATGGTTTAATTAAAAGGTAGTTTTTTAATAAATTAAAATGTAATGCTTTTTAAATATATATATATTATATTATTTTAAAAAAAAACGATTATTTATTAACAAATTATTTTAAATTGATTATAATTTATTAAATTATTATTATTATGTACTAGAAGCGGCATTTCAACTTAGTATGATTAAGATTGTTGTAATATCATGTCTTGTAAATATTTTGACTTGGTCAAATTATAGATAAATAAAAATAAAACAAAATAAAATAATAAAAAACCCAAATCAATGCATAATTAAAAGTATACCAATAAAAAGTAAAATTAATAATTATAATTTTAACATATAAAATTTATAATATTAAATTAAACTGTTAAATTCTCTGAAAATTTATGGCTTTTGCCATAGTATTCTTCTTTAATGTAGTCTATTTAAAAGCAAAAAGTCCAATAAATTTTCCAATAAGAATAATAAATGTCTTTAAAATTCCTGAAAGTGCATTGCATTTTTTTTATTTTCTTTAAAATCCTATATATAATTTCCATTACATTTAAAATTATTATAGAATTTTATAATTTGAAAACGATATTGTTTATCCATTTTTTAAATGATATTGTTTATCTATTTTTTTCCACGCTATTATATTTATTGTCTATTATATCAGTGGTTATGGCAGGGCCTAACATTTTTCTATGGAGAGTATTAAGATCTCCTCAACTAGGTTATTCAAACATAAAGTTCAAAAATCATCCAAAGAAATGGGAAAATCAGATTGTTTTATACTGCATTTTTTTTAAAATATCTTGTGAGACAAACTTGATCTGGGTAAATGGAAACCTCTTTGAACTCAAGAAAAAATCCCTGCGCCATGTTAACCCAGTTTCCTAAAACTCTTACCAAATTCTTTCCATTAATGTTTGTTGATATTATTCTACAAGCTGCCCTCTACAAACATTTGCATTGTAAGGTGAGGAGCATTAATCACTATTTGTCGAATCAAAATTTGGTAAAAAATAAATGTTTTAGTTTTGGTATAATTTTTTAGGTAATTATGTCAAGTGTTTCACAGTCTAATATGGATTAGATATTGCAGTGGTTTTGGTGAGTTAAATCAAGTAATATTAAATATAAAAAATTAATATCACTTTATTATGGGGAGATGTTATTATGAAATATTAAAATATAATTTTAGTTTGTAATGCCCCACTTAATCTTATCATGCAAATTTTATTAATGTTTACATTACCTGAAAATATTGAGAAATATTGGTGAATACCTTCATTTGGGAAACTATAAATTTTATTTACTGTTATAAAATTCATCATTTCTATTATTCAAATTCCCAACTTGTCTTCTCAAATTGAATCTTGGATAGGATATGGTCTCCTTCCATTATTTCAAATTATATATTCATCTCACATTCCTAAATGTACTCTCACATTTACTTGGGAGAAGACATGGTCCTCTCCAACTAATTACCAATATATATATATATTCATCTCACATTCCCAAATGTACTCTCACATTTACTTGGAAGAAGACATGGTCCTCTCCAACTAATTACCAATATATAATCATCTCACATTCTCAAATGTACTCTCACATTTACTTGGGAGAAGACATGGTCCTCTCCAACTAATTACCAATATATTTATTCATCTCACAATCCCAAATGTACTCTCACATTTACTTGGCAGAAGACATGGTCCTTTCCCATTAATTACCCAATTTTATATTCATATCACATTCCCAAATGTACTCTCAGATTTACTTGGGAGAAGAGAAGTCAACTGTAAGGATGAGGGAGAAGTTAATGACATTAATGAGAGGTGGTTGAGGTGGAGAAGAGAGTAGGGGCATAAAAGGGAAGGAGGAAGGGAGAAAAGGGGGGCATGTTGGGTCTTGCTTTTGATTTTGGGTTGGATGTGATTTTGAGAAATTGTTGGAGAGAGAGAGGAAGGGAGTACTGTTTATCTTGGTCTTGGACACACACACACTACATCTGGTTGGAATTGGGCTCAGAGGGCTAGGGAACTTGTGGAGGTTTCCTGGGCTAGGAATTATTTCTTAATTGGCTGGGAGGTAAATCTAGTGAGTAGTCAAGAGGAGCGTTTTAGCAGGAGTAGTAGCTCAAGGGCATCTCCACCGGACCATTGGTATAGGTATTCCTCTATGCATAGATTACTCATGTAAGTTATTGAAATGAAATGTTCACTATTAAAGTTGTAGGGATTAGAATGTAAATGGTAAACTATCATTGTTTAAATGTCTTGTAAGAAAATAAATTATTGCCTCTTATTGCATTTAACTCCTAGAGAATATAGATATATTAGAAGACCCTAGGATGGGGCTTTACATGTGGTATCAGAGCCTAGTTTCAAAATCTAGACCTTGAAGGCTTAATGTCATAGCCAATGGCAAAACCTCTACAATTGTGGCGAAGTCTCATGGGTAGAGGGTCGAGAGGCAAAAAAATAATAAATGAAAATTTGCCCAATTTTTGCACTTGTAGGGCCTTGCCTTGCATATGCGTGCTTTTTGCCAATCATTTTATAATGAATGTCCTACCTGCAAGGAATCAGCTAAATTAAGCCAAAAAGAGAACATTGACAACTTTGGCTGACGAGTGGGAGCCTTGCTGTATCTCAAGCCCCCAGATTGGATGGTTTCAAACAAACAGGAAAAGGCCTGTGCTACTACCCAAGAAGAAATAAGTAAGTAGGAGCAGATATCATTGTGGGCATAGATTTGTGAAGTATGGGCTATTAGAATGAGGTGCGCTTTTGGGTGCATTTTTTGCTTGTATTGCTTGTGTTTTTACCTAGGAATAGTGAGCCCATTGGTGATAAGCAAGTGTTGCTGAAGTTTCTAAATAAGGTTCCTCATGGGCTAAAGCTAAACTGGAAAGCTAGCACATTGGCCTATAGCAACTGGTTGGGAGTCATCTGCAATGCCAATAAAACCCGTATCTCGGAACTCCATTTGCCTGGTCTAAGATTGTATGGGACGATTCTTCTGGTACTCTAGGGAATCTGGTGGAGCTGAAAGTATTATGTCTAAGGCAAAACAGGCTTAGTGGGTCATTGCCTTCAGATTTTGCAAACTTGAAGCTTCTAGGAAACCTCTACCTGCAAAAAAAACATGCTTTCTAGGCCGCTGCCTTCGAGCTTGTTTTCTTTGGTAGGATTGAATGTGCTGGATCTCCCCTTCAATCATTTTAGTGGTACCATTCTTGTGTCTCTCAACAATCTTAAGAGTCTTACAAGTCTATATTTGTAAAATAATTCGCTTACAGGCAATATATCTAATCTGAACCTTCATGGCCTGAAGGCATTCAGCGTGGCCAACAATGATCTCAATGGTTCCATACCCAGCTCCTTGAAAAGATTTCCCAACTCATCCTTTCATGAGAATGGCCTCTATTGAACTCCTTTGCCTCAGTGTATACCAGAGGTTCCAGCCTCAGCTCCGCTCCTTACATTACCTCCATTGTGGCTAAACCTTTGGAATTGCAACTACAATGATTGTCACTGCAATTGCAACAAATGCGAATGCCATTGTTTGAAGGATGGATTGGAGTTTTGGGAGCTGTATTCCCTTGTTGGTTGAGGCCACTGGCCTCTATTATGTTTTCTATGTACATTTTGAGGAGAGACTAGACCATTGTTTGAACAGAACTGAGCGCTCTTCTTCCTTGATGACCATGTGAGCTTTTCTTGTAGCAAAGATTCAAATTTCAGAGGACACAGTTATTTGGTTGGTTGTACATGTGTATTCTCAGTTGAGTGGATCCATGTGACTTTAATGTAGCTGTAACAAAGGCAAACAGATAGAGAGATAAGAGGTCGATTCCCTTGGGGTCTTTATTACAATAGTGTATTAAAGGCTGGACATCATATGGAGGAGATAACAATGTTCCAACTGGGTTCTCTAATGTGCCCATTATGATGTATTTTTATTATAGGAGTTTAGTAATATGAAAATGTACCTTTTAGTTTGTTGAAATACAATTTATATCAGTAGAACAAACTATTTTCTGAACGTTACTTGTTATGAAATTGGTGGGCTTGAGGTATGGTAATGTAAATGTGCCATTGAACATTGATACATAAACAAATAAACCAAAATACACCTATAGTAGTACATTAACAAACTATTTGATCTTGCACTGAAAAAGCATTTAAGATCCAGAAAAATCAGTGGCCATATTGGGGTATTTCCTAGTAGGGATCTTACAAACAATTGCTTATGTAGAGACAAGTCAAAGCTTATTGCTTAATTTCAAGTACGTCTAAGGATTTTATGATCATACAAATCCCTAACCTCAACATTTCCCTTCCCATTTTAATTACTTGTTCATTTTGGTTATTTCATATTTTTTGCTTTTTCCCCATAAATGTTTGTTGTCGTATTATTTGGTTACTTTTCTTATATAAAATGCCATTATTTTTCCATATTTACAGTTCAATGCATTCAAGTGTCAATGCATTTAGGTGTCCCACATGTCAATGCAACTATGTTAAAATATTTTTTTTCTTTTTAGAGGATAAGATTGATGGATACTGTATATAGCAGAGATGTTTTCTAGAAGAATTTGAAGTTTAATTTCAACCATGGTGTTCTCTTTGGAAAATAGGCCTGTAAGCCTATTTGCACCATTGAATTTCTCAAACATTCAAGGGTATCCAAATCCATTCCCTGTTGGAACTAAATGGAGAGAACATCTTCCAAATTGTAATGGTAATAATTGTTCAGTTAAGCTGCATCTCAAATCTTCACTAAATTTGCTGAGCTTTTTGATATTTTCCATGAGGATGCCTTGATGACAATATTTGTGCAACTTTGGAAGATGATGCTGAAGAGTGGCATGAATTGAGATTGCATACAGGGGAGATATTTTCATGAAAATATTTTCCATGAGAATATCTTGATAAAAATATTGCACTAACTTTGGAAGATAATGCTAAAGAGTGGTATGAAAATATTTTCCACAAGGATGTCTTTATAAATATATTTTGCAATAACTTTAGAAGATAATTCTAAAGAGTGGTATGAACTGAGATTGCATACAGGAGAGCTGTCTCTGTTTACTAATTTGATCAAAGCAGTCAAAGACTACTGGGATCTTGTTATGAAAGAGGTGTGTATAGGCAAATACCCTATGACTGCCATGTCCTCTTCCTTTTTAGAAGATTCTTCAGAAGATGATAATGTTGATGAAGAATGCTCAAACTTTGTGGAAGATCCCAATACTGTCCAAGATTGGGTACGTGATGCTGGTCATATGCCAGAGGATGATGTTGCCATGTGTGTGAACACACGATGTATATTTTCTAATGTTAAAAAATATGAAGGGTGGTTAGGGCATGAAGATGGTAATGTTGAACCCAATTCTCTTCTTGTTTTTCTGATGAAGTATATGACACTGTAGAGTTACCTTTTCCTAAATATAGCGATGAATTAAATGAAGAATGCATACATGAAGAAGCTTGTGAGCCCATGAAAATTCAACTTCATTTCTATGATTGAATACATGGAGAGAGACAAGAGGACTGAAAAAGATCATTCAGAGACAGGAATCTTCAATGATTTTTGGACATAATGGTAATGGAGATTTCAAATATTTTGATGGAGACCCACTTCATGATTCTGAAACAAAATAAATAAATTTGCAGAGCCATTCATATTTGGAATTCCTAAAATACTGTACACGTGTTTGGAAATGGTCTTCCGATGCTTGAAGTTTGATAACCCTCATATAATTCAAAAACTCATCAGTTGCCTTCATATGAAGATCTCACATTTTCATTAATTGAAATTGATATCTCCTATTTCTCTTGGATCCCCAAGCTATAATGCCCATTATCAATGCCATGCAAACAAAACCAAACAACACAGAAATTCCCAAAATCCCAAACAATATTGATAAAGCAACCCCAACTTGCAGAGGCATCATCCAGATGTAATGAAGTTGCAATATCATATCCAAAAGCTGTTGAGCATCCACAACCATGTAATTTACAATCTTTCCAACACCATGATCTTGCCTAGTGGAGCTAGACAATCTTAAACCCTTTATGTATAAATTCGTGATTAGACTAGACCTTATCAGCATCCCCAACTTCTGACATTGAAAATCATACTGATGGGAACAAAGAACCTTTTTGGATTTTGCTGAAAGAAGTATCAATACAAGAACATAGCCTTCATAAGGAAAGCTCTGATCTCCAGATGTAAAATCAATAAATTTTTGTATCAAAATTGGGCCAATATGCATCACACACAGTTTTGCAATGGCTAGTGATGCAGTAAGTGCAAGATTTGGCCAAAAGCATCGAAGAAATGTAAGGTGTTACACTGAAATTTGTCACCATGACTATCTGCAGTTTATATGGCCCCATCAATAGCCATATTGTCCTCCTTGTCAAGCCCCATACCTCTGCTCTTCATGT
>APFE031244887.1:32195-112948 GCA_000404065.3 Pinus taeda | reverse complement strand
AAAACCATCACGTCCAAAACCATGTGCGAAAATCATGCACAAAACCATAGGTAGGTCCACCCAACCTAACATAGGGTCCAAAACCAAAATTTTCTAGGGTGCTGCCCCAGCCTCCATAGAGTGGGGTTACCTGCACCCCTCAAACCCCCTATGACTCCCCTCGCTAAGTAATTGGCGCAATGAGGGGGGGGCTCCGCCCCCCTTCTAACCCCTCGGTTAACTACATGGGCTAGTTGTGGGAAGAATATAACACGACCCAACACTCTCATCCTATTTTGGGTGATTATCTTCAATTTCAACTATAGTGCCATCAATTATGCTTAGTTTCTAGTAATTTTTGGTTTAGTTGTTTTTTGAATGGAAAGTATCAATTAATTACCCTAAATTTTGGTGGTTATAGGTAAAATTCCTCCAATAAAATCCTTGATTTTGAAAACTCGAAAGAAATCTAAAACATAAGGAAAGGAGCTAATAAAGATATCTAACTCAATTCCAGTAAAAGGACAAGAGTTGTAGCCTATATATGGCCCTCAATTAATCATTCACATGCATGAGGAAATTATATATGCACATACCTATATATGGGGACATCGAGCCTAGCACTAGTACAATGGTCCATACACCAAAATGGAATGAATATTTCATCAAGTTATAAAATCAAGATTACCTTGAGTCCACACTACATAGATATTTTGACCTTTGGGTGGTAGACGACCATGCTTTCTAGAACACTAAGCATTCCATGTTTAACTTAGTTGTAGTAAAGACACCAATTTTTCGACGTATTGAGGCATTCAAGTGGATTATCAACCACACCACTATGAAAATATTTCGTTATAAATAAAAGGGATAATGTACTAAGATTTCCCACACATGAACTGCACACCACACCACCACCCCCCCCCCCCTCCCCCCCCCCCCAAAAAAAAACCAAAACTAGAGTTCACTAGATATTACAAATTCAGTGAACAAGGAGTTTGTGGTTTACTTCTACTAGAAATACCATATAAGAAAAATATTTTCAAAAGAGGGAAAAATATTATTCAACTGATCTTGGGGCTAATACTCGACAACAAGCTTAGGACATCCATATATGTACCTCATGGTCCCATTGTGCAAATTTTATGGAGAAAATGACTACTCCCAATTGTTAAAAGGATGGATGCCATTAGCTCACACAATATCAATGCAATGAGATAAGTTCAACTAGGGAGAAATAATCTCCAAGAAACTCAAAATTATAATTAAACAAGCATACAACCCTAAACTAGGTGCAATACCTTATTTCAACACGAATTATTACTTATTTAATTTGATATGTGCAAGAGTGATTTTCTTTAATTTTCACTCAATTGGCAAGTCTTAGAACCCCCTATTCATGCTTTGTTCAACATCTTGTGGGAAAATAAATATAAGAGGTCATATTCTTTAATTTGTGAGTTATTTCTAGCATGCTTATATAATCTTATTTTTGGACAAGAATGCCCTAGATTGTCCAAACAGGTGACGAAAATTATTTGTTGCATATGTAATTGGTATCTTGAAGAAGATTATATATATCTTAGAATATGTGGTGCAAGATGTCCATCCCACCTCTTATATTCCTACATTCGTAATAGATTGGTGGTTGGTGATATATGTTATCAATCCATGATGTGAGGTGTCTTTACCACATTGGTAAAGGATAAAAGGAATATTTTCATACTATACAACTTCTATATTGGATAATATTTTTTCAAGCACAGTAAGTAGGCCAAGAATGAATGGACAATGCAAATTGAATGCATATTCAAAACTAGTAGGTTCATGAGACATGATCCAAAATGATTAGTGCTCAAACATGTCTAAATTAATTGGCCCTATGTAACTCACAAAATGTGGTGTGAAGAGTTATTTAGTGAGAATGTATAAGATTGGAAAGAGGTTGAAAGAAGGAAAGAAAATCCAAATGTTATTGTTCTCGGGTCTCCATTATTAGTTGATTAAATTGAACTAATAATCCAAGGGGTTACTTTCAACAAATTGAAAGAAAGTAGACATGTAGAAGTAGAACAATTAAGAGAAGAAGCTAAATAAAAGGTCATTAAAGATTAGTTGGATAGATATCTTCAACAACATTAATTGCAATGCAAAGCTTAAGAATAATTAACAAAGAAACAAGAGGAAGATGTTTCTTAGGAAATAATCACCAATAAAAGGATAAAGGATACAATGTAATAGAGCAAGAGAGACCTAATATAAGAATGGAGGAAAGAAGATTAAGAAAGAAGTATATTAGATATAGAAAAATAGAGAGGAGTAGTAGAGGAACTATTAGAAAAATAAAATAAATCTAAAGTAGATCAATAAAAAAAGGAGGCACTATAAAATCTTAGAGGAGAAGAGGAATAAAGGAAAAAAGAAAGAACAAATAAAATCACAAATAAAACCTAAGCCTAGTGACAAGAAATAAGTGTTTGACTTAACTCAAGGTGAGGTGATAGTAAATACAAGCACTCTAATAGAGAGTGAAAATATCAATTCTAATGAGGTTCATGTTTAATGATCCACTAAAATAAAGGCCATAGAGGAAGTCAAGAAGAATGTTGCAGATGGAACTCATGACCCCAAGAAAGATACCACAAAAACCATTGATGACAACTTGGAGAATACTACCCAAGATCCCACTAATGATACCACCAACCTACAAGGGACAACTTAGGATCAATAGAAGAAATAAGAGAATGATTATGCACATGAATAGGCTTCTCTCTCTCTCTCTCTCTCTCTCTCTCTCTCTCTCTCTCTCTCTCTCTCTATGTGTGTGTGTGGATTATGGTCACCGTGGATTTTCCATGTTCAACCTTTACAACTCATCCACTTTTTATTTCATTCATTCTTCTATGTAATTTGATCCCATGGCCTATTGATTCACTACCATTCACGATTTACCCAATTTCATCATTTTACCCCAAAATTTGCTACACAAGTTGAATTTGTAATTTCATCATTTTTCCTCTACCATACTATCACATAAACCTTTTTTCATATTATCTAGGTAATTTTAGGCCCATGCATTTCAAAATTACAACCACTATATATTCTTTTCACATGGAATTTTATCAAAGGCATGATTTGCAACATGTAACTTATTCATATGCAAGTTTTTTTTTTCCCATATAGCCCTAGTGTTGTAGCCAATGGCTCTGATATGAATTTGTAAGCTACCAAACAACCTATTACACAACATTTTGTCATTGTCCATGCACTCCTCATTCCTCGATCCTGGAGGACCTCTGCAATGATCCTCATGAGTTTACCTATCATGAAGAACATGTCCTTACATCCCTCTTCATCTGCAAAACATTTCCCTCTTACATCATTTCCCAAGAATATTCCTTCAAACTCATTTTTCAAAACCGACGCTATCACTCAGTTTCTTCTCTGCGTTGATTTACAGAGTCTAACACTGGGCCTAGCACCGAAAGACACTGGTAATATATTCATGATCCACGTCAATCCTCTTTGGAAAGTTTTTAAAATGGAGTTGAAGCTTCCAAGTCTAGAAGCTTCGTGAATGGAAGTTTGGTAAATGGTTGGGCAAGATAGAGCCGAGAGAGACTATTTGGGCTCTTTTCTCCTATTAAGATGGAACAAACCAAAAGGTATAAGACCTCTCCCATCATAAGAGGATCCATTTCCCCTTTATCAAGCTATATAAACTCCTCCTTTTCCAACCTCAGCTAGCTAATGAAAGGGCTGGAATAATCTGCAAATCTTGATAGCCATCTTGAGAACCTTAGCCTTCTAGTTTGTGTTTGTGAAGGGAGAATAAGCTTGTAGTTTGTTTGGTTTGGAGCAAAGAGGAAGAAGCCTTGAAATTCCATTGTTTGATGGTGAATTATGAGATGCTAACAGTGGTGCTGGAACCTGGACACATCGAAGGAAACATGCAACCGTAAGGTGAAGGTTGTACTTTCCCTTTTGTCATAATAATACAACTGATATTTTTTTTCCTATATCAATTGCATATGTTAGTTGGTAGCTTAAGAATCCTTAGCCTCTTAAGTAGGTTGAATATTTTGTATGCTATCATGTGTGCTTTATTTTCTTGTCTCATTGTTTAAGGTGCTTGATTGACACTAAGGAGCTGAAAGCTGGAGCAATGACACAAGGACTTCAACAAATAAGGATTAGAGATACAAGAGGTAGGATCTTATCCATTATCAATCTAAGAGAACTTATATCAGAGTCACCAATTTGTGGATCCATAATCTTCTACTGGGGTAGAGTTGGACCCATGTAATGCATGTTGTAGCCTCCTCTGTCTTCCGCGTGCTCAGATTTCCTCATCAAGGGAAAATCGTCACTGTCGACCAATTTTATTTCTTTGCCTCTTCTTCCTCGAATGTCAATGTTCCTTACATGAAGCATACCGGTGCTTCATATGAAAGTGTGGGGGCTGGACTTTTCAAAGATCCCATCTTAATGGGTATTTTTCCTCTCCCACCTCCGCATGTTGCCTCAGTCAACATGATCTCGGTTAAGCCTGATCCTTGGGTCATTCCTCCTCCTGATCAGGTTGATGCATGGGGTGATGTCATGTCGTTGAGCCCTGCCGAGATTAATTATGTGGAGATTGTTTCAGATTCGGCCTTGGTACCTATTGATCACACTGCTTTGGGTACATCTCTTGATGTGTATTCTCAATCCCCTTGGCTTGGTTCTTCTGATTCTTTCGATCCTTTAATAGAGAATTTTCCTACTGACGAAAGTATCATGAAAATTATGTCTCTTGAGGAAACACCTTGGAATGATATTGTTGAAAATAACAACAAGAAATGCTAAAAATAGCATTGATATAGATAGATTTCGGGATACATTCCAATTTTAATTAGTCCCTAAATTAAAATTGAGAATTAAAATTCGAATTTGATCTCAATAGCTGTTTGTAAAATAATTAATTAATTCATCTTGAGTTAATTAGTTGGAGAAAATCAAGCATGAAGTCTATGTGAAGACATGCAATAGTTATCCCTTTGATTGAGGAAGTTTTCCCTTAATTAAGGAGATCAGGATGAGTTGTAATTAGTTAGCTCAGTTAACTAAGTTAAGTGTAGTTAGATTAGTTCCAATAGTTTGTGGAACTGATTGTGAGTTCAGTTAGTCAATGCATGCATGCATGCAACTAGTGTACTTCAGATAACTAAATATTCTCTCATAAATATCTCATGCATGTCAGAGTAGACAGAGACCTAGTTGAGATCAAAGGATGGGACAGTGTACTATCATTTGCAGGAATATTCCCATGAGGATATCTCTTGCATGCAGAAGGAATTTATTCCTTGAGGATTTCACAGTTATTTCAAAGGTTTGAGCAGTGTGTGAGGAATAATTACACACAGGTGGCAGCTTGAGGTCCCAGGAGAAACTGCGTAGGGAAATAGGAGGCTTGGAGGGCAGAGGAAAGGCATATGTGTTGTCTATTCTGTCTATGAGCAACAGTGAGGGATTGTATTGAGAGCTGGATAGCTTGTGAGCTAAAGCTTTGTGTAATCCTGAGATATTTCCACTTGTATGATAATACAGATAGCGAGGTTTTTATCCGAGGCTTTCCCCAGAGTATTCTTCTGTGTTCATGTGTGATTGATTTCTTCTTCATCTGTTATATGTGTTCTATTTGATCTTGATCAAAATCGATTAAGCTTCCGCAAGTTTGATTGTAGAAGTAGATTAAGTATATTGCTTTAGTTACATTGCATTATCAGTTTAATCTACAGGAGAATTTCTAAATGGTATCAAAGAAAAGGTGATCAAAGCAGAGAACAATATACAAAGAAGTTCGAAGTTAAAATTTTTGAAGTTCTTGATTGTAGGTACACAATTGATTTCTTATCACATCTCAAAATTCACCATTGGCTTTCAATGGCTTGAGACTCGAGTATGCCCTAGATGGCAGCTTGAATTACATAGCTTGGAAGGATCACATGGAAGCGGTATTAGAGGACAATGGGTTGAAGGACTTCATTGATCAAGAAGTCCCCAAGCCAGCAATAGCTAATGCCCAAGAATTGGCGGAATGAAAGAAATGTGTGGCGAGAGCGAGGAGGATTCTTCTGGAGGGAGTTTGAGTCCTTATTGTCTCGAGTCTCCATAGGAAGGAGACACCATTTTTAATGTGGAAGATAGTGAAGGATCTATATCAGAACAACAATAATCAGAGGAAGCTGGTGCTGAAAGATGAGCTTCGGAAAATCAAGTGTGAAAAGGGCGATGCGATCTCTACATATCTGAACAAGCTCGCCACCTGCAGATATGAGCTTGGAAGTGTAGGAATCACGATAGATGATGATGAAATGGTGAGTCTTGCTCTCCTTGGTCTTCCTAAGAGCTGGCATAACTACCAAGACTCAGTGAATGGAAGAGAGAAACTGCCAGATTGGGAACGACTATGGTCGGATTTGATGCAGGAGGACATCAAGAGAAGCACCAGAGATGGTTCTTCATCAAAGAATGATGATGAATTAAATCTAGCCTTGGCAAGTAAGGTGAGGAAAGGGAAAGGGAAGGCTTCCCATTCCAAATTGAGTTCTTCCCATGGTGGGAAGAAGATTGACAAATCTAAAGTGTGATGCTTTAATTTTCATGAGGTGGGCCATTATGCAACAAATTGTCCACAGAAGAAATCCAAGAGGGGATCCTTAAAAGGATCAGATGGTGAGGCATTGGCCTCACAGTTTGTATTGGATTTTACCCTCATCACATGTATGGTTTCATTGATGGTGGGTTTTGTTTGGTACATGGACAGTGGAGCCTCATTTCACATGACCGGTGGCAAGAGTTTATTCAGTACCTTGGAGGAGAAGGACCTCCAAATGCACATAGAGATGGGTGATGATGGAAAGTACCGTGTTTCAGGTGAAGGCACAGTTGTGTTTTAGAGGGAGCATGGAGCTCCTCTCACACTGACTGATGTAAAGTATGTGCTTGGACTAAAGAAGAACTTGGTATCCGTCGCAATGTTGGAAGAAAAAGGCT
The DNA here is from genome assembly GCA_000404065.3 of Pinus taeda. Lineage (NCBI taxonomy): Eukaryota > Viridiplantae > Streptophyta > Pinopsida > Pinales > Pinaceae > Pinus > Pinus taeda. The sequence goes on along the minus strand of APFE031244887.1, from coordinate 105,931 downwards.
ATGATGTAGTCTTCAGTAAAGGAAAGGTGTTTCTAGGGCACATCGCCATGGGTCAGACCAAGAGCATTGGGATTCAAGTGAAGAATCTCTACAAGCTGGAGGTAGATGACTATGCTAAATTGAGTTCCAAAGAAGAGTTGGTGCAAAGCCAAGATATTGGTGAGTTATGGCATAGAAGGTTGAGCCACTTGCATCATTGGGCCTTGAAGATCATGCAACAGATCTCTACCGAACTTCCCAAAGGTAAACTTGAGCAAGTAGATACATGCAAAGGTTGTACCTTGGGTAAGTATGCAAAATCTTCCTTTCAGGATCGGGATAGTTGAGTTGAAGCAATCTTGGAGCGAGTTCATATAGATGTGTGTGGACCATTCTCGATAGCCTCCACCGCTAAACAAAGCTACTGTGTTATTTTCATTGATGATTTTTCTCGTAGATGCTGGATATATTTCATGCAGAAGAAGGATCAAACCTTCTCAAGGTTTTGTGAGTTCAAAGCCTTGGTTGAGAAAGAATCAGGAAAGAAGATCAGGGCCTTGCGAAGCGACAATGGTGGAGAGTATGTCTCTCAAGAGTTTAAGGACTTCTGTGCAACAGAAGGAATTAAATGAGAGTTGACAACACCCCATAACCCACAGCAGAATGGGGTGGCTGAGAGGAAGAACATAACGATTGTGGGAGCAGCTTGGGCGATGCTGCATGACCAAGGCCTACCACTTCACTTGTGGGCTGAGGCATGCAATACAGTGGTATACTTGCAGAATAAAAGACCACATCACATACTTGGGATTAAGACACCATAGGAAGCTTTCTCCAGGAAGAGACCAGATGTGAGTCACTTCAGGATCTTTGGCTCATCGATTTATTCCCATGTGACCAAGGATGCCCAAAAGAAGCTAGAGCCAACCGCAGAGTTGGGGATACTTCTGAACTACACTGATACTCCCCACAACTATCGGGTGTATTTGCCTACCAGTCAGAGGACAATGGTTCGCAGAGATCTTAAGTTTGATGAGTTGAAGGCCATGCGAGTTTCCCTTGAGAGGGAGCTCAAGATGCATGCAGAGGAGGAACATTTGGTTCATAAGGAGGAGGAGCCTCAGACTGATGTAGATGTTCCAGGAGTGGAGAGATCCACTCATGCAAAGTCTTCTAGAGATGGGCAAAAACGCACAAGGGAGGTTGACAGATTGTTGTCAGATGCTAGAGAGAATGTGGGAGAGCCATCTTCTCAGTGCAAACGTAGGAGGTCACTTGAGCGGTACATTGGTTACATGGCCCTTGTTGGGGAGTGTGTAGAGACTGAACCTTTGAGGAAGCAGTACAACAACCATTTTGGGTTGATGCTATGGCGGAGGAGTATGACTCCATAGTTTGGAACAGTGTTTGGGATGTGGTTCCAAGACCAGAAATCAAGTCAGTTGTGAGTTCTCATTGGCTTTACAAAGTAAAGCAAGTTGCTGATGGTAGTGTGGAGAAACATAAGGAAACATTTGTTTCCCGTGGTTTCTCACAGGTCGAGGGGATCGACTATGATGAGAATTTTTCTCTAGTAGCAAGATACTCATCTATGAGATCGATGTTGGAACTATCAACATAGATGGGTTGGAAGGTCCATTAGATGGATGTGAAGATTGCATTCCTCAATGGCAAGATTGAGGAAGAGGTGTACATAAAGAAGCTAGAAGGATTTGAGAGCTTCGATTGTGAGTTGCATGTGTGCTAACTCAAGAGAGCTTTGTACAGGCTGAAGCAAGCACCTCATGCTTGGTACACCAGGATCGACGACTACTTCACCGGGTTGGGGAAAATGCAAACCTGTACCACATCATGGTAAAAGGTATGTCATTGATCGTTGTTCTTTATGTTGATGATCTAATATTAACAGGTGATGATCAGTTGATCAAGTCTTGCAAGGAGGATCTTGCAAGAGAGTTTGAGATGAAAGACATGGGTCTCATGCACTACTTTCTAGGCATGGAAGTGTGGCAGAAGGATGGGGAAGTGTTTGTCTCTCAAGGCAAGTATGCCAATGAGATACTCAGGAGATTCCACATGGAGAAGTGCAATCCCATGCAGACTCCTCTAGCAGGTAACTGGAGGAAGGAGGATGCTACTTTAGGTTAGGTAGTAGCTGCTATTGTGTATCAGCAGCTTGTGGGTTCATTGACATATTTAGTGAACACACGACCAGATTTGTGCTTTGCAGTGAACCAGTTGAGTCAAGCTATGGTTCAACCTACCAAGTTTTTTTGGAAGGAATCTAAGCATGTGCTGAGATACCTTAGAGGCACATCTCAGTATGGATTATGGTACAAATAGGCAAAGGGAGTGAAGATTCAGGGCTTCACAGATGCAGATTGGGCAGGGAGTCCATCAGATTGAAAGAGCACTTTAGGAGGAATTTTCAACCTTGGTTCAGTTGCGATTTCTTGGTACAACAAGAAACAAAGGTCAGTTGCACTTAGCTTAGCAGAGGCTGCATACATGGTTGCAAGCCAGGCACCATGTGAATCCATTTAGATGTGGAAAATTCTAATTGGGTTGTTTCATCAAAGGATGGATCCAACTGTGATCTATTGCGATAATCAGAGTTGTATCAAAATCTCTGAGAATCTAGTATTTCATGACAGGTCCAAGCACATTGATACCTGGTATCATCATCTTTGAGACTGTATGGTGAAGAGGATCATGTTGTTGCAGTATGTTTCGACCGAGGAGCAGGATGCAGACATTTTGACTAAGGCATTATCAAAATGCAAATTCAAGTTCCACAAAGACAAGATCGGGGTGGTAGATAATCCCTTTCTTGTTGAGAGGGAGTGTTGATAATAGCAACAAGAAATGCTAAAAATATCATTGCTATAGATAACATTTTGGGATACATTCCAATTTTAATTAGTCCCTAAATTAAAATTGAGAATTAAAATTCGAATTTGATCTCAGTAGTTGTTTGTAAAATAATTAGTTCATCTTGAGTTAATTAGTTGGAGAAAATAAAACATGAAGTCTATGTGAAGACATACAACAATTATCCCTTTGATTGAGGAATTTATCCCTTAATTAAGGAGATTAGGATGAGTTGTACTTTGAGTTGTAATTAGTTAGCTCATTTAACTGAGTTAAGTCCAGTTAGATTAGTTCCAATAGTTTGTGGAACTGATTGTGAGTTCAGTTAGTCAGTGCATGCATGCATGAAACTAGTGTACTTTAGATAACTAAATATTCTCTCATAAATAAGTCATGCATGTCAGTTCAGACAGAGACCCAGTTGAGATCAAAGGATGGGACAGTGTACTATCAGTTGTAGGAATATTCCCATGAGGATATCTCTTGCATGCAGAAGGAATTCATTCCTTGAGGATTGCACAATTATTTTAGAGGTATGAGCAATGCATGAGGAATAATTACACATAGGTGGTAGCTTGAGGACCCAGGAGAAACTACGCAAGGACATAGGAGGCTTGGAGGGTAGAGGAAAGGCATATGTGTTGTCTATTTTGTCTATGAGCAATAGTGAGGGATTATATTGAGAGCTAAATAGCATGTGAGCTAAAGCTTTGTGTAATACTGAGATATTTCCACTTGTATGATAATACAGATAGCGGGGTTTTTAGCTGAGGATTTCCCTAGAGTATTCTTCTGTGTTCATGTGTGATTGATTTCTTCTTCATCTGTTATATGTGTTCTATTTGATCTTGCACAAAATTGATGAAGCTTCCGCAAGTTTGATTGTAGAAGTAGATTAAGTATATTGCTTTAGTTACATTACATTATCAATTTAATCTACAGGATAATTTCTACAGATACTCATCATTGTTCCTCGTTCTTACCTGGACAAGGAGCCATGTCTACCTGTCTTGAGGAGTTCTCTTCTCGTTTCCTAACCCAACCACTTCAGATGCCTATCATGACCTATGAAGTTTAGTCAGAAGGGAACATGGGTAATATTACCCAAACGATGCCTATTGACATTTCTGTTAACCCTGGTATTGTTGAAAACATTCATATTGGGGTAACTTGTTCACGTGATGAGATCAAGCCTTATATTCATCTTTTTCAATAGTTTCGAGATGTTTTTGCATAGTCGTATGAAGAAATGCCCGACATTGACCCAAGTATAGTTGTGCACAAAATTCTGACTTATCCTAATGCAAAGCCTGTTCTTCAGAGACTTCGTCCTGTGCACCCTAGAAAGATGGTCACCATTAAGGGAGAAGTTGAAAAAATTCTTAAAGATGGATTTATTTATCCTATTCCTCTAACAAATTAGGTGTCTAATATCATACCGGTGACTAAGAAACAAGGCACCATTTGGGTCTGTGTTGATTACCATGACATTAATTGTGCATGTTCGAAAGAAAATTATCCCACTCCTTTTATAGGCCAGATAATCGATGAATGTGTTGGGAGTGAGATTGTTTCCTTTATGGACGGTTTTTCAGGTTATAACCAGATAAACATTACACCTACTGATCAACACAAGACTGCCTTTATCTATCTCTGGGGGACTTTTACATATAAAAATATCCCTTTTGGCCTTAAGAATGCTAGGGATACTTTCCAATGAGCAATGTCTTATGCTTTTCATGACATTAAAAACACCATTTAACATTATTTGGATGATATTCTTACTCATTCACATAAGCACTGTGACCATCTCGATCACCTTCGACAAATCTTTCTTCGTTGTAGACACTATAACATTTGGCTTAATCTGCATAAGTGTGTCTTTTGCGTTGAGTCCGGATGACTTCTCGGTTTTATTGTTTTGAAGGATGGTATTCGTCTTGATCCTCTCAAAGTCAAGGCTATTGTTAATCTACCCCCTCCCTCTTCGTTGCATCAATTACAGAGTCTGCAAGGGAAAGCAGATTTCCTTCGTCGCTTTGTGCATAACCATGTTGAGCTAGCTTCAGGGTTCACTCAATTGCTTAAGCAAGGAACTCCGTTTCGTTGGGATGAGACTACGCAAAAGTATTTTGATGACTTGAAAGTTGTCCTCATTAATGCTCCTTTATTGCACTCTTCGAACTATCATCGTGATTATTTCCTCTATCTAGCTGCAACTTCTATCACTATTGCTATGGTCCTGGTGCAAGACGACGACAAAGGTCATGGACATGTCATTTATTACCTCAGTCACAATCTCCTCGATGCTGAGACCTGTTATGATCATGTCAAGAAGTTGGCTTTGGCTGTGGTTAAGGATGTTCAATGCTTTTGGGATTATATTCTCCTTCACACTATAACCGTGATTTCTGATTGCAACCCCATGAATTATATTCTGACTCGTCAGTTGCTTGGGGGCAAATATTCCAAGTGGATTTTCATCCTCTAGGAATTCGATTTGGTGTTCAATACTGCAAATTCGAATAAATCACTTGTATTTACTGAGTTGATTTGATATGTTCCCTTTGCTTCTCTCCCTACTGATGTTGATGGGCAATTACCCGATAAGACTCTCTTTCTGATTAGCACTCTTGATCCTTTAGTGATATCATTGTGTATCTCCAAACTTCTACCTTTCGGTCTGCATTGTCCAAGAATGACCACCGATGCATTTGGCATCAATCCCAACCTTACCGCATCATTGGGGATAATTTATACCATGTTGGTGTTGATTCAATTCTTAGCCAATGTTTAACTCTCGATGAGGCTGAAAGAGTGACTCTTAAATGATTTCCATTCTAGCTCATGTGGTGGTCATATGTTTGGCTATGCCACTGCTCAAAAGATCCTCGACGTTGGTTACTTCTGGCCCTCCATCTTTAAATATTATAAATATATTATATATAATATATATATATATATATATTATATATATATATATATATATATATATATATTATATTTTTTATTTTTTTTTTTTATTTTATTTTTTATTTTTATTTTTTATTTTATTTTTATTTATTTTTTTATTTTTTTATTTTTTTTTTTTCGCAAATGCCACCAGTGCCAGATTTATCAATGGAAAATACGCGCCCCACATGCTCTCCTTCACCCTGTTATTACCATTGGTCCCTTTTCTAAATGGGCCATTGATTTTATGACATGTAACCTCGTTTATCCGAGGGACATGGTTATATTATCGTTTTCATGGATTACTTCACCAAATGGGCTGAAGCGATGCCTACATATTTAGCTAACGGAAAAACGGTGGTGCAATTTCTCTTCAATCATGTGATTTCTAGGTTTGGAGTGCCTCAAGCCATTGTCACTGACCATGGCTCCCTTTTTTGCGATTATATGATGGCTGAGATGAAATCTAAATTGGGCTTGTGTCACGACAGCTCAACTCCATATTACCCTCATGCCAATGGCCAAGTTGAAGTGGTAAACAAAGTCTTAGCTACTATGCTTCAACGCACCATTGGGATGCACAAATGCAATTGGTATCTCATGCTTTTTTCAGCTTTGTGGGCCTATCGAACCTCGACTAAAGACACAACTGGATTCACACCTTTTCAACTCGTCTGTGGTCTGGAAGCTACCCTACTGGTCAAATGTGAAATTCCCTCACTCAAATTGATTGTCAAACCCATGTGGCATGGGCCCTATATTGTCAAATGTGTATTACAAAAAGGGGCCTATGAGCTAATTGATTATGAGGTTAACCCTTTGAGCAAGCCCCGCAATGGGCTATACCTCAAAAAGTATTATGTGTGAGTTATCTCACATGGTTACTTGTGTACATAAGTGTGTTATTAATTTTTGTGCAGTTTGGTTTGGTGTGTTTTTTTTCAAGCAACTTTCCTACTTATTATGTCTTCATCTGATTTGCAGATGTCTGTGACTCCTTACGTCAGTTTCGATGATGGTGCTTGTTGTAGTACCTAGAATTTATCATCTGTGACATGGGCTATTTATGCCCCTCATGGTGAATTTATTGATATTCAAGGTATTTGTTTGGGTCAATCAACTAATAACATTATTGACTATAGCGTAGTTATCGAACTATTGTCAGAAGCCATTGCTCTTGACATTTGAGAAATGGTTGTTAACCTTGATTCGCAACTTGTTCTTCAGTTTAATGGGCAATATTCTGTCATAAACCCTCATATATTGAGGATATATTTGCATATTCATCTATTGGAAACAAATTTTGATTATATCACATATCATCACATTCCTAGGCATATGAATACATTAACAGATGCATTGGCTAATTATGTTTTAGACAAACATTTACACAATATGTGAAAAATATTGTATCATAGAAAATGGGAAATATAACATATATATGTCGATAATGTTTGAGTGTAATACATCAACATCCAAAAAATAATATGTGTTCCAAATACATCCGTGGTTCGTAGGCCTCAAAATTGTAAATGCAAACGATGGACTACTCTGCGTGGTGACCATGATAACATGTTACTGCTTGTACTTCACGAGTCAATAATCATCACATCCGATTTGGCACTCCCACTGTGGCGAGGAATGTCCCCAATCCATGCATACTCTGGGATTCCTCTCGTCAGGCCCTCCAGATTTCAGGCAATCTCTTCTTCGTTGTCCACTCCTTCCTGATAAGGAGCGACCTCGAACTGTCAAGCCACGTGCCTAGCTATAGGGGACATCCCTGCTGGCATCTCTGGTCCAACATCTGCAGTTACAAAATCAAGGTGTCACGAATACATATATGAAAAGCAATAAAAAACCAAAAAAGAAAATTGTTTTTCTTACCTCCATCATCATATTCTTCTCCATCTGGGAGTGGTATGTTAGGATCACCATGGAAGTCAGTCCTGTTGTACAACAAATCCTCCACCATAATCAACTGTTGTTTGAGCCATAAAAAAAAGGTAGGTTTGTAGGACATCTGCTAGCCCCCTCCAGATCTAGGCATCAACTCACTCCATCGAACCATCCGTGGATCTCATGGTACTGGAGGGTTCACCTCCGCCATCTGGTAATGAAACAGTGGGATCCATTCTAAGAATAAGGTCACTAAGATAGAGCCATATCCAAATTGCCTCAAGTTCCCGACTTTGCATTTGGATAGTTGTCGCATGTTTACCTTCATGGTCTATGCCCAGTTGAAGACAGTGAGCACCATACAATCCACCACATACTAGAACCGAGATTTGTTGGACTCGTGTAGTGCTTGAGCCCCATCCACTCAGTTGATGGTTAAGAGTATTACCTTCAATACACGATCGTTTATTTTCATGGTGTCGATCTTACCGCTTGTAGATTTCAAGGCTCCCAGGGAATGTTGGGCAAGCAACATGTTTACACTTGCCCCAATAGGCCTACCTCCATACAATTGGACTGGTTCTCCTCTGCGGGATAGCCTAGTAATGAAATAGATGTCTGAAGTCTCCAACTACAGCTCTTGGTCATGGATCACAAATACCTCCCATCCAATGTCCCATAGATTGATAGGTATTGTAGTAACTCAAGTTGAGCCCATAGGCCCAATGTTAGAAAGAATTTGAGGAGCCCGTAGTTCCTCAATGCAGCCATACAGTTTGGATCTTCCAATGCCATTTGGTTTATTTGTTCATGTTCACATTCTTTCCACTCAATCACTATATTTTTGTGCCTTGATTTGCCTGCAAACAGCCCACATTTAACTCAACATTAGTTTTTACAAGGGACATTTCTGATTTAAAGCAATGAATTTGGGTGAAAATTGAAAAAAATTCGTTCTCTTCATCGGTGCGACTGTTTTTAAAAAAGGTGCGCTGACAGCATGAGTCCCCATGCTAAAACCCCCCGATCGACATGGTCCCGTTCCTGGATCCCCTGCCGACTGAGGGCGAAATTGTTTTGCCAAAAATCCCTCAAAAACCCTTAAAAGACAGTTAAATGCTCAAAAAACGGGTATTAATGCAAAGATTAGGGTCTCGGCTCGCAATAGACGGTTCGACGATTGGCCTCCTGGATCCGCAAAAATTCGCTCTTGAAGATTTAGGGCATAAGTGGGTAAAAATTGCTCCAAATGAGGTAAATGGTAAAATGTTTTACATTTTTCCCTTTTTATAAGCTTTTCACTATGTTTTAGGGTTTTAAAAAGTATTTTTCGCCATTTTTCCTTAGAAATGGATAATGCATTTGCTTCTTTTGCAGTGACAGGTGATGGTTTTCTGGTGGTGATGCTAAACTGGATTCGTATTTAAGCTCTTTTCTTGACTCGTAAAAAATAAAATGAAAAGATTGCAGAGTATTTTTCCCTTTTTGACTCGTTAAAGAAAAAATGGGGAGTCTGCTTTAAGCCCTTTTCCGACTCTCAAAACACGAAAAGATTACCGAGTTCTTGTCATTTTAACCTTGTAAATGGTTTTAAAACGCTGTTTACCCAATATACATTTACCCCTTTTTCAGGCTGGGATAAACTATTTATGAAAAAGGTACTCCTTGGTTGACATGGTCAAGAAATTCTTTTGAATATTGTTTTCCACCTTTTCGAGCTCGAGAGACAACTTTACGAAAAGGGAGCTTTTGGAGTTTTCTTTTCTGTGTCTTTTTCAAACTCACTAAACATGAAAAAGATACTGAGTTTTCCCTATGTCAGACTCGTTAAAAGATTAAAACGACATCGAATTCATCACCATGACAGACAAGAGCTTCTCTTTCCTAGCTGGATCATTAATCTTACTAGGTCGGATCTATCCGAAGGATGGACTTACATTACAAGCATATGCTATCCCCTTCAAGATTGCGATAAAAAATAATTGGTGAACCTACCAAAAATGGTGGGGGGAATAGAATATTTTTACTAGTTGTGTCGGCAGCTTGTCAGTCTTGAACATGACACTTTCTTGTTTCATGTTGGGTTCAGATATCCTCACTTCATCATTGACCTTCCTGGGTTTGGGTCTTCCACTTTTTTCCTTTCCATTTGATCTCTTCCACGTCATCATGACCTCCGATCCTATGGATCCAAAAGCTGCCAAACTCCAGAGTCGTGTCGCCAATATTTTCAAGAGTTAATACTTCTGTAGTTTACACTCATTACTGATTCTATGTATCATCCATAATCATTTCATCCCCTTGTCTTGCATCGATGATGTGGGATACATCATGGCACTCCTTCGACAAGGTCACTTCCTGTCGACTTCAGCTCATTATCCAGGAATTTTGCCGAGAGACTCCCTTCTAGTACCTTAGAGCTTGCATGCCATAATGGCAAGTTATTCACACTCGATGACAAGTTCTCATCATTGGCTTTTGATTGAGTGAATTCATAGGTGTTTGACTTCAGTTCCTTATTCACACTCCGTGAATTGTGCTGTTGGTACCTTGAGATCCATTGTCATTATTGGTGGTTTCTCTCGTGCTTGTTAACAGTTCACATCATTGATTGGTAATCAAGTGATTTTCTAGCATGTTTGATGCCAACACATCTATTCGCATGCTATAATTTGTACTTTGATCGGGTCATGTTGGAGCGCAAGACCCTGGACTCGGATTACAAAAGTCCAGATTGCAGGGCGATGTGGCATGATCATGCTTACACACATGTCTCTTTCAGATGGATGGTTGTGACCATACCATGAGTCTATTATATGTGATCCTTCTCATTATTACATGGTTGCAACCATACCTCGGGTTTGATATGGTCCTTCTTACTGGATGGCTGCGCCCATACCTTGGATCCATTTACATGCTCTTCTTCTGGATGGCTGCGTCCATACCACAATTCATGTATCGAAGATTTCAGTGATGTATATGTATCTATCCTTGCTTGCAAGTTTTCCGATGACAGTTTCCAGTTCCATGCATCTACTCATAAAGCATTTCACCCCTCACTCTAGTTCGGCCTTCATGCTTTAAGGCACACCTATTACACAACATTTTGTCATTGTCCCTATACTCCTCATTCCTCGATCCTGGAGGACCTCTACAGTGACCCTCATGAGTTTCCTTGTCATGAAGAACATGTTCTTACATCCCTCTTCATCTACAAAACATTTCCATCTTACAACATTTCCTAAGAATATTCCTTCAAACTCAGTTTTCAAGACTGATACTATCACTCGGTTTCTTCTCTGCGGTGATTTACAGAGTCTAACACTAGGCCTAGTGCCGAACAACATTGGTAATATTCATGATCCACATCGATCCTATTTTGGAAAGTTTTTAAAATGGAGTCGAATCTTCTAGGTCTAGAAGCTTCATGAACGGAAGTTTGGTAAATGGTCGGGAAAGATAGCGCTGAGAGAGATTGTTTGGGCTCTTATCCCCTATTAATATGGGACAAACCAAAAGGTATAAGGCCTCTCCCATCATAATAGGATCCATTTCCCCTCTCTCAAGCTATATAAACTCCTCCTTTTGTAACCTCAGCTAGCTAATGAAAGGGCTAGAATAATTTGCAAATCTTGATAGTCATCTTGAGAACCTTAGCCTTCTAGTTTGTGTTTGTGAAGGGAGAATAAGCTTGTAGTTTGCTTGGTTTGGAGAAAGAGGAAGAAGCCTTTAACTTCCATTGTATTAGGGTGAATCATGAGATGCTAACAGTGGTGCTGGAATCTGGACACGTCAAAGGAAACCTGCGACGCTAAGGTGAAGGTTGTCCTTTCCTTTTTGTCATAATAATACAACTGATATTTTGTTTCCTATATCAATTGCATATGTTAGTTGGTAGCTTAAGAATCCTTAGCCTCTTTAGTAGGTTGAATGTTTTGTATGCTATCATGTGTGCTTTGGTTTCTTGTCTCGTTGTTTCAGGTGCTTGATTGACACTGAGGAGCTGATTGTTGGAGCAAAGGCCCAAGGACTTCATCAAACAAGGACTAGCGATACAAGAGGTAGGATCTTATCCATTCTCAATATAAGGGAACTTATATCAGATTGTCTTGTTTGTGGCTAGACCCTCTCCCCTGGGCTAAAGGGTTTGTCTTTGTCTGCAGAGAGAATCATTGTCTTGTTTGTGGCTAGACCCTCTCCCCTGGGCTAAAGGGTTTGTCTTTGTCTGTAGAGATAATCTTCCTACTCCACACCACCCTTATACATTGTTGGGATAGTGGGGTACTCCAAATTACTCCCAACCATACTGAAAACTAATGCTCCAATCCCATATTGTAAAATACTAACCATTCATTAGGCTAAAATTAGAAATCCATAACTTTGATACCATAGTCCTTCATTATCCTATTGTTGACGAATTAATACATGCAAACATAACTATTTATGCTTATGCATACAAATAGTCAATTCAAAACATAAACAACATTGAATAAACATTTACAAAATTAAACTCTAAACACTTATTTTGTTAATCCCTAAAAAAAACCCCGTGTTAAGTGTAAAACCCTATGTAAAGATCTAGATAGTGAGTTTGATTTATATTGTTATATTAGTGTGGTTGGATAAACCCTTTAATTGTAATTTTACCCTTTGTCTCCTATATACATACTATGGAGACCTAGTTTTATAATCATCTCATTTTATCATGTGTACTGATTCATTGTAAAATTATGTTCCCCCCTTGAATGGGATTGTTATTCATTGATTTTTAATCATTTTCAAGGCATTTGTTTCATGCCATTTAGTTTGAGGGTCTACAATCCTAGGGTTTTGCTTCTTCAATAAATAAATAAATAAAACTAACATTGTCAATATAAGTTTTTTTTTTTTCTAACAATTTTTAGAGAATGAAGTTTGTAGGAGTCGGGGGAAATATCAAGGTGCATGTGGTCAAATATTCAATTTTTGTTTCATTATACTTTCAAATATACATCCTATGGAAGATAGGGTTTGTGACTAATCCTAAAATTTCACTATACTTCTTTATGGGAAGTCTCAAACAACGAAATTTTTGTAGATTAGGGAGAAATATCATACTACTGATGGTACAAATTTTAGGTTTTGTTTAACTTTTCTTTCATAGATATAATCTATGGAAGATAGATTTTTTGTTTAATCTGAAATCAATTTTAAAGGAGTCATCATCTTGGAATTTTTGCTATAATTGTTTTGTGGTGAAGTTTCAGATTTTGAAATTTTGAAAATCCTGAGAAGTCATAGATAATTATATGTGGAAATTTTTTCATATTTTGACTTATTATATTTTATGATGCATATGTTGTGGAAGTTATGGCTTTTGACTTGTCCTAAAATTAGTCTTAAACAAGTCATTTCGACATTTCAACTATAAGTTTTTCCAATGAAGCTTCAAACTATGAAACATTTAGGAGTTTAAGAAGTTGTATTATTGTGCTACAAGAAAAAATTTTAGACCCAAAATGGATCTAATTATAGAGATATATCAAGACAAAGATCAACCATCCAAACAATATCCAAATTAGGGTTTGAAATGTATGCAAATTATAAGTAGAATAACTCTTGATTGGAAGATTTATTTTTCATGATTGAAAATTTGTGATGAAAAAAGTATTATTATTTTCGCAAATGGAAAATGGCTTTTATAAAAAACACTACTATTACTTCTCATAAAAACTGGAAGATGGTTTTCAAAGAAAGTGAAAGCTTATAAAACCAACTAACCCAATTAAAGAACCAAGTCGATGAAATGAGTGATAGTGTTTTGAAATAACAAGATTTATCACATTATCAAGAATATATTAAAAAATAAATATAAAAATCAAATGAAAATAAGATGGATGAAAATAAGGAAGAAATACAAAAATATACGAATTTTATAGAAACCACTCTCTTACATATTCTCCCTTTTTACATATTCTCCCTAAAAAGGATATAGATATCTAAGGAAATCATAAAAATAAGGAGAGAATTGTGTTGAGACTCAATCACATATGGGGAGTATTTAATCATAGTTGGAGAGAACAAATATTGAATCTTATAATCATGATCATTATCACTCCAAGATCCACATCATTAGGGTTTCAAGTTGACACTAAGGAACTACTACATTATGAAGATTCATATGAAGAAGTTTGATAGTAAATATCCTATAACATAGATATTCCATATGAATAAATTCTTTGATTTACACTAAGTGTCAACATTCCAAAAAGTAAATATTGCATCCTTGTATTTAGAAAATGATCAATTTGCATGATTTCAATGGTTTTATGAATGAAAAAAGGATTCTATAGTCTCTTGATCCATTTTTATGGATGAATTGATAGCAAATTATGGAGATATTAAGAGAAATGCATTATTTAGTTAATTGATAAATCTTCAGCAAAGAGGTCCAATTGCAGAGCATATTCAACAATAAGAAAAACCAAGTCTCAGGGTAAAGGACATTTGAGAGGATAAACTATTATATCTATTTATGGGAACTTTAAAGGGAAGAATACAACATGAAGCGTCTCTCTTTGAACCTAAATCTCTAAAGAATGCTTTCAACTTGGTAAGGAAAGTTGAAAGTAAATATGGCTACTAGAAGAGTTGTCACTAAAAACTATAGGGAACATCATGCTCCTTCTCCTAACCTCACTTAAATGGCAAGGTTGATACCTCAGAAAATGGATGAAGAGAGAGAAAAGGGATTGCGTTTAAATTATAATAAGGGGCATAAATGTGGCAAGAAGAAATTATTCTACATAGACTATGAATAAGAAGATCAACAATTGGGACCATCACAAGATCTAGAGCTAGAAGAGACTACTCCATTGATATATTTTCATGCATTGGCCGCCATTAGAACTCCACAAACCATCAATATAGATGGATATATCAAAAATAAAAAGGTAACAATATTGATTGACTCAGGTAGTACTTGTAACTTCATCAATTACAAACTAGAAAAATTACTCAATTACTTCTTATTTCCATCACCAAATTTTCAAGTAATGATTGTAGATATAGGTACCATAAATTGTTTAGGGAGTTTCCATTGTATTAATCTTCATATGAGAGATTACTTATTGGATAGTCCCATGACTGTAATCCAAATGGGTTGTGCATATGCTGTATTAGGGGTTTAAATACTGACAATCATTGAGAATAGTTCCCTTAATTTTCAAGACCTTTTCATGAGATTTTCTAGAAAAATAAAAGGAAAATTGGCCTAAAGTTATCCAAGGGGAGCCTTATAAAGTGATAATCTTAACATCGTTAAGAAATTACTTAAAAAGGGACACCGTGGTGTAATTACTTAATTACACAATTGTGATCACTAGATGTTCAAACATGTGTATCCTCTACTCTAGTGGATCTCCAAAAATTCATCAAAAATCATTCCAAGGTATGTGGAGAGATGCTTAAGGGTCTTCCACTTGCTCAAAATCATGACCATGCTAATCATTTGTTACTGGGAATTATACCACATAACATTAATCCTTACATGTGTCCATATGCACAAAAAAGTGAGATTTAGCATATGATTCAATAATGGTAGAGGTTGTGTTGATGGTGTTGGATACCACCAACATACAGGGGATCTACCTGATATGAGGTCCCAATTAGACCTCACAATGTTTGGTTGATCAGGACCTCAGGACTAAGTGTTGTAAAATGGTCAAAAATGAAAGTACTCAGAACTGGCTTGAACCTAAATGAATGGATAGAGCTCGTCCTCCTGATTTTGGCACTGCAAACGGTTCGAAAAATGGTCACCGTATGAGAAAGTTATGCCAAAAACAAAATCGCCCAATAACCCTTATTTTTTGAATTTTCAAAAAAAAAATAAAAAAAGAATATTCCACAGAATATTCCTTGGAAAATTCCATGGAATATTCCTTAAAATATTCCTTTTTGGGCAGCCAATCACAGGTTGACACGTGGCAGGCCCGGAAGCTGCCAGGTGGCCCAGGGTGACGTCAGCAAGGGTATGGCGTTTTGTTCAAAACTTTGGTGGCGATGAGGTTCGATCCAAGGACCTCCGGTCTAGCACTCCCATGGCTTACCATTAGCCCATATGGTTGGCACTTGATAAAAGGTGGGAGCAAACGTTATTTAAATTTTAAAAATGTTTGGGCGGGAAATGAAAGGGGCCAGCCCCCATACTATACACGTGACCTCCCGCCCGGAACCATGGGCTTCGTTCAAACTGCCAGCACAAACGGTCGTTGACACGTGGTCACATGTGCAAAGTTAGCTAGTGATTATGCCATGTTTAGCGGAACTATTGGCGGTGGCGCCAAATTTGGCGACCGCCCCATATTTGGCGGGCTTATCAAGCCGTAACTAAAGTCTAACTGGAGTTTTTCAAGGGAAACTAGCAGTTGGGAGTAAATGGCCATAACTTTGGCTAGGAAAGTCTATTTTGGACGATTTGTTTATTTTATTTTAGGTCTCTTTGACCTTCTGAATCCATTGGCACAGGTTTCACAACCATCTGAGGTCGTTTGTAGATGTTTTAGCTTCGGGGAAGTTCTAGAAGCCACTAGGGCCAAATCAGTTTGGGAGCTGCATTGGGAATTGTGCAGCCAGTGAATGTGGAACGAAGGTCATTCCTGAAGGTTTTCAGCATTCTGAATCCATTTCTACAGCTCGTTTTTCCTGTTGAGGAATTCTTCTCACTATTTAGCTTCAGGGAAGCTTTCAGGACCACTAGGGCCATTTAAGTGCTTGAGCTGTTTGGGGGCTATGTTCATCCGTTTTTGATGATTCAAAAGCCTATGTATACTATTTTCAACCTTCTGAGTCTAATGGAAGAGGTTTTAGAACCAATTGAGGTCATCTTCACCTCTAAATTCTCCATGCAAGTTTAAAGGTCCAACAGGGCCAATTGGGGAAAGTACTGTTTCAGGTACAATTTCACTGTTTAGTGCTTGGGAAAGAGCATGTTTAGCTAATTCCTATCTTCGGATTCTATATTTACAGTCAGATATGTCTTTTGAGACACTCATATTCTTGTATTAGCCTTTGTAGCATTTTTAATACAAAAGGACAAGCCTAGTTGGAGAGGTTTGGTCCAGCAGATGTAGCCCAGAAGGGGTGAACTGCTTTATCATTTTGATGTCTTTATTTGCTGAAGATGATATGCTAAACAAAACTTATGTAAAGTGTTAAAAAAAAATATACATAACTTGCATACACACATAATCACCTATTGAGTTGCAGAAAGTTATTTGTCTTATTCCGCAAGACATCAAACTTCAAGTATGTGTATGTCAAAGACTTCTAAGTGTTTACTTTGTTATTTCTTTAGGCAGAGCCTGTAGAGGGCCAGGTATCCTCTGGAACTCATCCTCTCTTTAAAGGTGACATGTCCAATGAATTCCCCTACAGTCTATCTCTATATAAGAAATAAGAAGTTTTCACCTTTTTAGAGGTCACTTGGAGTGTATAACTCACATTTGAAATTATGGAAAATGGATACCTTGCACCCTTAAACAAGTACATTCCATTTTCAGATCAGAAAGGATTGTTGCTTTTTCCTGTAGAAGAAAAAGCCATAGATCCTATCATCGGGTTGGAATGTTGTATATGACCACTTCCGAAAGGAAAACCCTGAAATGAAGCTGCCCCACCCATCATGGATGTGGAGGCACTAAATGGAACTGATGGAATACCCTGTGAATGGGTGCCAAACGGTAAGAATCTAGAACTAAAAGCACTGGCTTGGGGATTTCCACTTGTAGAAGGAATGGAGGTAGACCCAACTAAGGATGTGCTAGCAAAAGACCCAAATAAAGATGCAGAGGGGATGGAAAAAGTTCCTCCCACTTGTACTGATGTTGGAGTCTGCATAGTTGTAGCACTTATGGTAGAATCCATGCTTCCATTAATAGCCATCGATGGTAAGTGCGTAATATGAAATGGACTTGAAGGTCTATGCTTCGGAGTCCCAATGTATTGTAATACTTCTGGGAAGTTAGATGGTAGGGGAGAATTCAAAGCCGCTAATGACTCTGGGAGTTATTCTACCTCAATGTTATCTTCTGGTTGAAAAAGAACTCAAGAAATAACTGGGGTGTTCCTCTCTAGTTCTGCGGAAGTACCAGACCTATGCTGAACACTAATGTCCCCGAGAGAAGGATCAATCCCCGATGCGTTAGCTGCCATGGGATGAAACCCACTGGCAGTATTACCTCTACGCCTTCTAGGAGAAGGCTCTAAACTTGGTGGTGAAAGACCACAAAGTCCTCGAGACTGTCTAGGTGATCGGTCAGCCACTTTGAATTTTTTATTAAGATCTAACTAAAGATTCAAGAAAAAATGAAAGCTAGACCAACTAAGAGCACAAAGCACACACTAAAATGTCCCTAAAAGATGTCAGCCAGTCAAACAACTTTCGAGTATTTCCACTCCGGGTGATGAGGACCAGACACCAAAATACAAGAAAGTGAAGTAAGGGGCCTTCTGAAGATAGTCTGGGATAATGACGGCCCAGTCCTACCAGCGAAGATAACAGAGGAAGTTATGTTGAACTCCTAACAACAGCCTGCTACGGTGAAAGCCCCCAAGCTTTGCAAGGGTGCCCTCTAGTAGTACCATTGAGAGTGATACAATGTTGACCTCAGGTGCCATGGGATTCCCCTCCACAGCCACCTATGTAGATCCTTAGGAGAAGAAACTAAGGTTTCCAACTCGTGTCAGAAGCTAGGTGGAATAGTCTTGAGGTAAGATTCGACAAGTAGGAGAGGGGGCATCTCTCTTCCTTATCTTCAAAAACCCTCGTGCTTAACTCCTAGATCCAGAGCTTTCCTAGTCTCCCTAACGCTATTGGATTTGCACTCATTATTTAGACTCCTATGTTTGAAAGTTTAAATGGACTTGGAGAGTTTTCTCTCCACTCGCCTAATCCAAGGCTCTAAAATATCCTAAGACTTGTTGGTGTGTCTAACTTGACAATTATAAAAAAGTTTTAGTGTATTTTAACTAGCGCTTGTTTTTAAATGGGCTGTTCTTTAAGTCAAGGGATAAGTGAAAATCAAAATTATGGTGTTTTGACGCAAAAGAAATTATAAAAACCAAACTATATGCAAATTCACTTGTTTTGTTCTTCGATAAAAGAAATTTCTACTAGGTTAAAAGGAACTTCAAAGAAAGCAACAAAATTTTATTTTCTTTTCTTTTACTCAAGCTTCACACACAAAAATTAAAAAAACTATGGAAGCCCTAAAAAGATGCACAAATCTATCCTAATGCAATAAGTACATGCTAATGCAAAACTTAAGACTACTCTAAATCAAAAAATGAAAGTAACTTGTTTATCAATTTTGATTTGCCACTTAAGATGTTTAGATAGAATATAAGTTGCTAATGCTCATTTTCATCCAAACACAAAAAGCAAGTTCCAAGAAAAAGAAAAATGCACTTTCACTCAGAAAAAGAAACTAAATGAAAACCAAATTCAAGAAAGCAAAGCCAAGTTTTCTAGAAGTTTTCTTCAAAAGCAAAAAAAAAAATGACTTTTCAAAAGTGCTCCAAAACAAGACTGAAACTTTATGATCGAAGAATAGGCAACAAAACACTTTGTAAGTTGACAAAAAAAAATGGGTGAAAACTCAACAAAAAATAAGTGTTTCAAGATGCTCTTAACAATCAAAAAGTAGCAACAAGAGCTTGGCAATAAAGACCAAAATATTGACAAGACAACTTTCAAGAAAGAGTGAATCAACAACTTTCGGAAAGCAAGAAAAACTGATGGTCATAAAGATGTAGTTTTGACATGCAAACAAAAAGTCACCAAAACAAGATTTGACACAAAGATTGAGATCAATATTTCTGCCCTGGAAGATCAGAGTAGCCAAGATTCCCAACAAGAAATCGTGTGCGTTTAAACAAAAAAGATGACGCTTGCAACAAAACAAAACAAGACCAACATTTCCTAGAACCAGAGAGAGTTTGAAATCATGTACTTGCTGTAAAAATCAAGATTGACACAGAAAAGTAACTGTTCAGGATTGATTCAGACCAGCATTCAGATCTTCAGAAACAAAAATATTTGAAAAATCTTGAAAATTTTAGGGTATATGCGACTATATTGATGTACAACTATGTGTATATGCTATTCAGCCTAAGGAAACCTGCGTATACGTGGGTTCACTTAAGGAAACATGCGTATATATGCTTCTGTAAACTGGAAAAACATCGTATATAAAAGATCACAAGAAAAAACAAAAACAATCTGAAGAAACTGATCAAATTTACAATTCAAGTTCCTACAGGAATAGACTACACAGTGACAACAAGCAAATAAAAAGTTGAGTCCTGATTGGCTTGAACAAACCCAAAATAGGAACAACAATACTGTTGTCCCCAGTGAAGTCACCAATTCTGTTAAGGGATAAATTCCCCTAGGGTCTTAGGTTGATACCCTAGTAGATCGGAGGTTATCTACAAAGAAAAACACACATTCCGCACAGCCATAATGTTAATATAAACAAACTACACGAAGAAGGGTGCACCTGGGGGTCCTTCGTTTGGGAAGATCTAGCTAGGGTCCCAACCCTCTTGGAGTTCCTTTTAGTCCTTCAACCTGCAAAATAATCAATTCCAGAAAGTACAACAGTATATTGACCAAGCATCATTAAGAAATCATCTTCATAGCATATTGAAAGATAGTTAGTTATACAATCAAAACAACCATTCATATGTGAATCATAACATTGATATCATAAACATGAAGAAGATTTATATCAGGAACAAGACAAGTGTTTATTTTATTATAGATAACTAAAGTACAGAAAGGAATGATTTCACCTGAGTCTTCCTTTCGCAGTCTCCAAGCAGAACCATCCTTCAGATTCGTCCAGTCTCAAGCCTTCAACAAATTCCTTCCATGACTTACTCCAAGATATCTCAAGTAGTAGAAAGACATCATAGCACAAGGAAACAAGGGTTTCCTGTAATGGGGGAAGTGATGGAAGCATAAGGATCTTCATACCTGGTCAGGGATAATCTCAGCAGAGTGACCTTTCTCTATCTCTTCTCGTCCATTAGGCCTTCCCATTGAAGCCTTTTATACTTCTCCCAAAGTAGTTTTTTCGTTGGGAATTCGTTGGGAACAGTTGGGCCACGGGCACTAATAGGTAATCAACAGGTAAAACCCATGATATCCACCTAAAATTAAGGAGTTTTAATTTTTTAAAGTGTTTTAAGACATATACGCGGGTTGGGTAAATAGAGACCCGCATACACACGTGTTTAGCTCATGGAAATGTTGCGTATGGGGAGTAAAACACTGTTTTTTGAATATTTGGCCCAGGTCTGGAAGGAGGGGTTGCCCTAGGTTATGAGTGCAACATCACAAAAATCAAGAGTGAGATTTGGAGCTATAAAAACTACCCCCGGCCTCTCCCACGAAACTATTGAAATGACGCAAGAAAGGTGGGTTGGCCCTTGGGGCGCAGCCCCAACCTCCCACCACACTTGGCACACCGTTGGGGGACTTGCGATTTATGAAACCAAGCCCACCTTTAATAATATATGGACACCGTTAGAGCTGGAGGTATATAAGGTGGGCACACCGCCCAAGATGGGCCCAGCTCGACCTTTCTTAATTAAAAAATTTGATATGTAAAAAAAGGAGGAGGTGGGGTTTTACCGCTCGACCTCCTCCATAATAACTAGATTTTTAACCAACTCCACCAACGGAAGTCTTGAGAAGTCCGTCAGTATTTTTTTTTTAAAACTTAGTTCATCAGTGTGCCCAGGCAGAGGAGGGAGCACACGTAGTTCGAGGCAGATTTTTGCTGGTGGGCTAGATTTTCACTTTGTCAGATTTTGACAAATTCTATATGGTTTCAGCATTTCTCGATGCCATGAACGCAATGGCACTGTTTGTTTCTCCATCAGAGTTTTGCATTTTTGTCCATTTTTCAGTATGGAGGTATAAGACTCCTTTTTTGTAATTGATGCTTGTACTCTTCTTTCTCATGCCATGTTGGGCATGGGATCCCTTGCAGTAGGTTTTGGGGCTCAAAGTCCAAGTTTTGGTCAAAGATGGTGTAAGACTCCGCGAATTGCGGGCGGAGAGAGTGAAGTTTAGGATGTGTCATAGGGCTTTCCGCCCTAATATATTGTAATGTAATGTAAAGTTGTGTCAGCCTACCCATGGTACACAGACCATGGGATTGTATAAATACAATGAGACTCTAAGTGTAAAGATAACTTAGAAGTAGATGATAATAGAATAGTGAAGGCATGGTTAGATCCTAGAGTGGAATCTGAAGTGTACTAGGTCGTAGTAGTAGGAAGAGGCTCTATAGCTGAGTACACAGAGGCATAGTAGAGTCCGTTGTTGAGTGTACAAACCCCTGCAGCTTAGTGTGCAGGGTGGAGTTGGGTTTGTACTTGGGATTGAAAGATAATAAAGAGAATTTTATTCTGTGCATCTGTTTTGGAATCTTTATGTTTAGGTTATTCATTACTTTTACTCTGTTTATTTACTGCATGCACTTGATGAATACTTGTATGAAGGTTTATATGTGAATTTAATCTAAGTAATCAGATAACAGAGACTAATTAAGGAAGACTTGGGTAAATAACACGGGTCGCGCTGCAGCTAGAACTGCGCGAAGGCAATATCACAAGGCGCGGGGTACTTGCAGGTGCGCATAGCACAATAAGTGCGAAGGTTGGACCATGTACCAATCACCTCATATCAGACATCCCCAAGGTGCGAAAACCTGGTTCTAGCACCCTCCCATACTACTTCGAGTGAGACCTCAGTCCGCGCTCCACGGACTGTTGCCGAAAGGGCCAGTAGTACCGGGATTTGCTTGGCTAAATCACTTCCGAACTTGGGTCAAGCCCCACTAAGCCAACAAATGGTTCCATTGCTAGGATCGCGATCTTCATAAAGGATATCTGATTTCATGCCACTGGAACCCTAAAAAGAAAGAAATTGAAGAGTAGTTGAATAAAAAGGTTCACGAGTTCACAGTGTAGGAAAACAAGAATCCATGAGTATCTAAGGAACAGTGGTTAGATCGCTACTTGTACACTGAAATCCATAAGATTTTCTTTGCATCTTTTCCATCAGAGCTGTATGAGTGGATCGCGAAGTTAGTAGACAACCAAGGAAGGTGTAGGCTCGACAAACCACTAGTGTGGACTCTGAAACTAGTGTGGAGAATAGAAGCCTCAGAGGATAAGATAATGTGAGTTGTGGATCACTGGCTTGACCGAATCATAGGAGGATTTATCACTAAGTTCACAGTGGACATGACTATCAATTATAGTGAGGCAGAGCAACATTTTCTCAAGGGACCATGAGGTAAGTATATTAAATCCTTGAAAAACTGGATTAAGATGTTGTTATGTGAAAAGCAGGTTAGGGGAATAAATTAGTGTTTGGGACTACATGGAGCAGAAAGAACTATAGAAGTGGAAGTAACGAAGAATTAGAAAACAGTCCCTTAATTTCACCCTTGTGGGAGAGCGAGGATGAGCTTAGGAAGGTTTCTTTGAGAAGCGCAACCAGTTTGATAAGGTAGTAGATTCCGCAGTTACCACCTCCACCCACACTGCCATCCACTTCACCTCCCTCACCTCCATCTCCATCCACTCCACCTCCACCACCTCCATGGTTCAGTATGGCGAGTGTGATAAAATTACCAGTATTCAGAGGGGTAGGGTATGATGATACAAACCAATTATGGTTTGTGGTAAGAGCAGTATGGGAAGCACAAGGTGTCACAAACGATAATATTAAGAAGGCTACATTGGTGAGCGCACTGCAGAATCGCGCACTAACATGGTATATCAAACATTCTAACGACCACCCAAATGTAGGGATAACAAAGATCTAGAATGCATTGAACAAAGAATTTAGCTGGCCAAAATTAGAGACACAGTCAATCATCTGGTTTAAAGAGATCATGATGCTTCTGGACAAGACCCCTTGGGATCTGGACCAAAGGCTAAAGAGTACGGTCCACGAGGCCAATATGATGCTAACAAATGCACAATATCACGCATGGTTTGTAGCATCTCTAACACCACACTTGAGGACAACGTTGTCATAGTAGAAACTTTCTACCCAGGCCGAAGCATTGGAGATGGTAGTGAGATTACATGAGACCCCGATACAAGACCCTGGGTTGGGAGTTCAACAAATCCACACGCAACTACAAAATTTCTATTTGGAAATGCAAAGCTTGAAGTAGGAGAGGGTACTGCGGCTAGAGGTGCGCGAGGAAGTATGGTGCATAAAGTGCAAAGGCCAGGGCCATGACAAGAATCACTGCCCAGTATTTGCGAACTACTTTGCAGGAGGAGGGCCAATGCTATTGAGACCGGAGGCACAGGTAGGGCTGAGTGCGACACTCGCTTTATGGTGCATGATCTATCATATAGGAGGGAAACACACGATAAACAATTGTCATTTACTGCAGAAATATACACAGACACCCTAGCAATTGTTTTGTAATTTCTGTAGGTCGGTAGGCCACGATGACCACACTTGCTGTAGTTATGAGCTAATGATGGATCGGACCCCAGCTTATAGGATGCAGACCCAAACGCGAGCCCTCGACCCAGATGCGGGGATGGCACACACTGGATTTTAGGGGCGATGTCGGGGATGAGGTGGAATGGGACTAGGAAGGGGCTGTAGACAGTTAATTTGTTACAATTGCAGAGGACCAGGGCACTATGCCCATGATTGTACCAACTTGACAAGGATATCCTGTTCGTATTGTGCTCAATTTGATCATGAAACAATTTACTGTCCTACGTTGATCACAAAGATGCACGAAAAATGGGTATTCCATCATCCCCCAACTCAGAATATACAAATGATGAGGTCTGAGTTGCACGAAGAAGACCCAAATGTGAACATGATACTCAGAAGCAGGGTGACCACAAGGGAGGATAAGGGGAAGTAGCTCGAGGAAGATACGTGGGTTCACAAGCCTACTACGAAGGAACCTGAGGTTGACTTAGAATGTGCAAAAGAGACATTCCTGGAAGCTAAGAATAGCTTCAGAGAGGCCTCCACTTCGGGTAGTAAGGATCAACCAAAGCTAGGAATGGATCCTTCAATGCTTACTACCTTTATGGAGACATGCATGAAACTACTGCATGAACACAAGGCAGTTAAAGGACTACAGGAACTGATCACCAAGTGCGTGGGGTCAGGGGAACCACGCGTTGTCTGGAAATTGGGGAAGCATGCATTGCACACTGGAACAGAAATGAGGTTGACTACACAGATTGGGGAATATGAAATGGATAAGGTGATCCTAGATCTGGGTTTGGACGCGAATGTGTTACCGAAGCAAAGATGGGAATGCATGGGTAGGCCAATGTTATAGTGGTCCCCTATTCAATTACGAATGGTGAACCAACATAATATTTTTCCCATGGGGAGGTTGCAAGGGGTAACAGTTGATATTGAAGATGTGAGCGCACAGGCAGATTTTGAAGTAATAGAGATTGTCAATGACAACAATCCCTATCCCGCGTTGTTAGGAATAGACTGGGACACCAATATGAACGGAGTCATCAATTTGAAGAAGCGCAAAATGATCTTCGAGAAAAAGTCACTACATTGTTGGCTTGTTGGGGCCTGACCCAGGTTCAGAATTGATTTAGTCAAACAAATCTTGAAACTACCGATCCTTTCGGCAACAGTGCATGGTGCACAAACTGAGGTCTCACCTGAGGTAGTAAAGGAGGGTGCTGGAACCAAGTTTCCACATCCTAGGGATGTCTTGATTAATTCTAGGAAGTTCACAAACTGAACCCGTGCACTTGCACTGCTCCGCGCAGCCGTCTGTCCTTCATAGCTTATGCAACTGCTTCCGCGCAACTCTTTAAAGAGCACAAAGAGGTGCTATCTAGATCCTTTATCCTTACTGTGCTTTTATTATAGATCTTGACTTCATTGTGTGTACCCAATATTATCATTAACCATTCAACATTCATAACAAGTGCGCGCAATCATAAAACTATAAAGAGATGCATAAATATAAAAGAAGCATAAATACACAGTATTTCAGAATCAACTTATCTTTTATTAATCCTTTGTTCTAGTACAATCCCAACTCCACCCTACGCACTTAGCTACAGGGGTCTGCGGACATAGCTGCAGACTCTACCAAGCCTCTTCGCACACAGCTGCAGAGCCTCTTCCTACTACTACAACCCAAGACTCAGACTTACAGATTCAGAGCTTAATTCATCATCCAAAAGAACATCATAAGACTTAAGGCTGACTTTACACTTAGAGCCTCGCTCTATTTATACAATCCCATGGTCTGCGGGCATACAACCCTAGACTCTAATCCACACCCACATTTCGCGGGGTCTTTACATTATACTTGACCAAAATTTGGGCTTCAAGCCCCAAAAACCCGCTATGGGGGGGTCCACTGCCCAATAGGCCCCCAACACAATCATCGTGACTCATCCTGAGTCACTTTACTGGTGCGGCGATCTTCGTGCGAATTCCATCCAACTGTGCCTATGTTGCGTGAAGGTCTGCAATGCATCTTGCTACCATTGTCTGGATCTGCTCCATTTCTGCTTCGGAATCATCTGCATCTGAATTGATTCTCTACTTTACTACCAGATTCTAGTACTTGTTTTTATAGTCCCGCACCTCCGTTCGACTTGTCAGGTTTCGAAGACTGTACTTTTGTCGGTTAGTCAGACAGCTGGCCCACCCATGTAAAGCTTTAGGTGACTGCCATTTACTCTTCCTAGGAAGGGTTCTCCATTAAGTTTGACTAGCTAGACTGTACCCCCGTCTGTAACTTCTTTTACCACATATGGTCCTAACAAATGCATTCCGAGTTTCCCTGGAAAATTTTTGAACTTGCTATCATACAACAACACTAAATCATTTACCTTGAATGTGCACATCTTGATATGGCGATCGTGCCAGGATTTCTCATGCTGTTTCTATACTTGCTGATGGAATCCTACCAGAAACCGTTCTTCCTTGAGTTCTTCTAATTGCACGAGTCTCTCTTCCAAGGCTTCATGGTCCAACATGCCTGTAATTGCTGCTATCTGCAAACTGGGTACGATGTATTCCATTGGCATGAATTTTTCCATGCTCGTAGACTAACTTGAATGGTTTCTGACCCATCAACTTCTTGCACGTGGTTCTGTATGCCCATAATATGGCAGGTATGTGTAGGTCTTAGTCGTTTCGCTGTCCATTACATTGGTTAGTGCAGTCTCCAAAATTTTGTTGAATGCTTCAATTGTCCCATTAGCTTGCGGATGGTATGGTGTACTTTGTTGATGATGCACCTGGGATTCCTCGGTGAGTGCACTGATGGTTTCATTTAGGAAGTGCATCCTGCGGTCACTCATCAAAATTTTCGGGCAACCAAACTGTGTCAACACGTTGTCAAACAAAAATTTTGCAGCTGTAGCAGCCGTGCAATCCTTAACTGACTGTGCTTCTGCCCATCGAGTAAGGTATTCTGCCGTGGTGATGATGTAGCACGCACCCGTCTTCCCCTAAGGTTTGATTGGTCCCAAAAAGTTGATTGTCCATTTTTCGAATGGTTGTAGCGTCATCTATGGATTGAGTGGCATCTCATCCCTTCATGATGGTTTCCCAGTCCTTTGACATACGTCACAGGTCCGACAGTGTGCTTTCGAATCTTGATGTAAGGTTGGCCACCATAGCCCAGCAAGAAGAATCTTCTGTGCCATCGCGTGTCCTGCATAGTGTCCTCCTACAGCCCCTCCATGTGCTTCCATGAGGATCTATCCTCGTTCAAATTCAGGTACATATCTTCACAATATCTCATCGTTTCCAATTTTGTAGAGGTGCCCCGCAATGGTAGAGAATACTGCCGCGCACACCACCAATTCCTTCTTTTGTTGTACTGAATATTCCTTTGGTGCAGTCCTTGTGGTTAAAAAATGAATTATATCTTTGAAGTGGCCGTCCGCGACGTGCACTGCAAAGAGATGTGCATCAGGTAGTCCTTCTTCCAAATTTGTTGGCTCCTCGCCTGTCTCAATTCATGATAAGTGATCTAGTCCTGCATTTAGGTGTCCCGGCTTTACAATGACCTCAAAGTCATACTCTTGAAACAGTAACAACCATCTGCATATGCGCCCCCCCCAACATAGTCTTGTTCACCAAGTATTTCAATGCAAAATGATCAGTATACATCTTGAAGTGCTCGCTAAGTGAATAGTGTCGGTATTTTTGGAGTGCGTATACCATTTCCAACCCTTCACACTCAGTAGTAGAGTAGTTCTTTTCTGGTTTGGACAACCATTGACTCGTGAACGCAATCGGGTGATCCATGCCTTCCATGCCTTCCTGCATAAGTATAGCTCCCAGCACAATACACGATGCATCAACATGTACATGAAATTCTACGTCCCATTTTGGGAAGACCAGGATGGGAGCGGATGCCATTTTCTCCTTGAGAACATCCAAAATTTTCCTACAATCATCATTCCAACAATATGTAGCATCCTTTTTCAATAGCTTTTCCATTGGTGCTGTTATTTGTGCATAGATCTTGATAAACTTTCTATAGTAACTAGTGTGCCCCAACGTAGCACACAGTTGTTTGACACTTCACGGTGCTTCCATATTGAGAATAACAACAATCTTCACAGGATCCACCATAAGGCCTTGTTTGTAGACCACATGGCCCAACGAGTTTCCAAAGGGGACGAGGAAGGTGCACTTTTTAAGATTCAGCGCAATCTGGTGTCATCAACAAGTATCTAGCATCAAACGTAAGCTCGCTATATGGTGTTTAACTAACCCAAATACAGTCTAATCGTCTAGATAGACCTCTAAGAACTTGTGGATGTATTCCTTGAACGCGGCCACCACGACATGCGAAAATATCGCTAGCGCGTTCTTCAGTCCAAAGGGCATAACGGTGTATTGAAAACAACCCCATTAGGTTGCGAAGGTTGTCTTTCTCCTATCTTTCGGTGCAATCTTGATCTGATGGAACCCTAAGAAGCCATCCGTGGAGGAGTACGCCTCCTGACCGCCAACATTCTCCAATACTTCATCTGTAAACAGTGTTGGGAATGGATCATGAACACAGGCATCATTAAGCTTTCAGAGGTCCACGCATATTCTAATTTCGCCCTTTTGTTTTTTCTCATGTACTACCATAGGACTCACCCAGTCGGATTCTTCCACTGGTTCAATAATTCTGGCGACAAGCATTTTGTCTAGTTCTTCGCAGACCTTTTCTTTATACTTCGGATTCAAATGGGAAGGTCGCTGCTTAACGGGCTTCACATCCAGTTTCAGAGTAGTCTTCATCATCCCTAAGTCACCAATGATCCCCTTTAAATCTGTGATTTTGGTTGGGAACAAATCTTGATATTCTCGAAACAACTCAAACCTTATCTACCATAGCATCGTCCCAATAGTCCCCAAGCGTCGCGTACTTCGACTCCGCGTCTGTGCCAATGTTTACCTACTTTGTTTTTAGTGGCACAGTGATGTCGGGATCCTTAATTGATGGTCCTCGAACTTCACGATACCCTTCAGTTTTGGAATATTAATATTCTGGGGGTCGTCATCATCCTCCTTTACTTGCACGTTATAACATTCTAGGGAATTTCTTAATGGGGTTTCCCATGCTTGGTTAACTACTTGCCATGATTCTTGTGGCATTTTGAAGATGGCGAATTTTACGGCTTGCAGTGCGTCATTAATAGTATCTAACCACCGGTCCTCAAATGTGAATGTTAACAAAAATCCCTTGCACAAGACACCCCATTCACCCATAGCATGTCGGAGTTCCATCTCAGTATACCAATTCATGGGTATGACATCTAGGGTATGGTAGAATAAGTGTACCCATTCAGGCTAAGGTTCTTCCCCATAGGCCTTGGTCCATTTCGCGGGGTGCGTGCATGGGTCATCTCGCCCTTCGTATTTATCGTCTATCCATAGTTGCGGTTTCCCAAATCGTAGGCGCATCATCCTTCTATATCCATGCCAATTTTCAAATGGATCCTAGAAAACCCTCTAAGTCTTCAAACACTCGAAACTATCGCATGAGAATAACTTTTCAAAAAGTCAGAAAACACTATCGATAACCAAAAACATAGATAAAACAATGAAAATAGGCTTATTAGAGGTTTACAGCAACTTTGCATCAGAGCTATTGGATCTGGCCGATCAAGGGTCTAGATCTGATCATCCAATTGCAATTAGCAGAGGCCATCAGGAGGCTATCAAAGACTTCCACTTAAAAATGCGACAGCGATTAACATGTTCAACAGGGAGCATCAATCAAGAGCACAGATCGACGGCCTGGGTTGACTTGCGATATTGCGTTGGAGAAACACATGGGAGCGCTTACTAATGACCCGGGGCTTATCTGATATGCGATTGCGACTAGTCGCATCAAATCTACATAAGGAGTGGGGCCATGTACATATATGCAATGCGATAAGCCAGACCCGATAACATTACAAATGATATTCTATATATTTTGAAGTCCAGAAACATCAATTTCCTTTGTATTTCGTTTTTCCGCCAAATGAATGGATTACAAATGAAATACACCCGATGCGATATTATAGACCCGAAAGGGTTTATTAATGCTGTTATATATGATTTCAAGTCCAATAAATCCCGTGTACAGGGTTTTTCAATGTTTAATGCATTTTAAATACAAAGGGGAATCATGATATAAGCAAGATTTCGGGCAGGCCAAAGGCGGTAAGTGGTTTGGGCCGGGCTTCACCCAATCCCATACAATGCCTGCCACGTGTCTAGACTGAGGAGAGAGAAAACCACCTTCATCGAGCAGTTAAACCCCGTATGAAAGGGCCACCTGAAATGAAGGACAACCTCTGGATCTGGATCTCCTAGATCAACGGTAGAGATGTGATGTCGACATAAAGGTGGATCTGATAGGAATATAAGGTGAAATTATGGATGTTTGAAGTTCGAGAAATAGTGTTTAGCAGAATTTTCCTGTGTTGAACATATTTCTCTGTGTAAATAGAGAATGGAAATTTCGAAGGATCTCAAAGGCCCTATGACCCATTCCGTTGCAGAACAGGTGGCTACCATCCCTGAAAGTGTTTAGCAATGATTGATAATGCTTAGAGGGGGATCTGAGCGGACAGAAGTCAGGAATCCAGAAAGCCTGAGAAGGAGAAATGAATAGACAACACAGATTGGTTTTAAAGCCATAGAAGATAGAAGACAGAGGCAAGTAGTAGTGCAGGCAGTGCTGAGACAGAGCAATAGAGACAGAGAGTTAGTAAGGAGAGTCTGTGTACTCAGAAGAGACTTGGGGGATCCAAGGAAACCCTTATTGTTTTGTATCTGTTGTGTGAGGCTCAAATTGAGCTCACTGTTGTAAAACTCTGTTTTGAAGACATAATAGAGAGGTCACCATTGAAGGCTGAACCAGGAGATGTAGCTGAACCAGGAGATGTAGCCCAGGAGTGTTGGGTGAACTCCTTATTAAACTTTCTATGTTTATGTGTGTTTTTTATTATGTTTATCGATCCATTGCACAAAGTAACATAGGCAAATCCATGCGCATGAGTCTATAATACCTTAATAGTCTTAGATCTCATTATCAGATCAAGTGGTATCAGATCTTTAGGTTACTAAGGTTAGACAAGCATGTGCTAGATTGTTGAATGCTAACTAGGTCAAAGCTCAAATTAGGAGAAGGAGAATTGGTTGAGACTAACCCAAAAATAGGAAGAGTCTATCCTAGGAGGAAAATGGTAGAGGAAGCTCCCTTGGAATCATAATCTCAATTCATGGACAATTTCATGACCATGAGCGCCATGGTAGAAGAGATGTATCGAGAATTTAAGAAAGGTCGAAGTGAAGATACTTCAACCTCCAAACAAGACAAAGGAATGAAGGAACCCCTTCTAGATGGCCATTCAGAAGGCAAAGGGAAAGGGAAAAAGCCTTCTCTAACAACACCTCCTTCTAGCCCTTTGATTAAATTAGATGTGAAATTTGATTTTCCAATATATAATGGAGAGTTAAATGTAGAAAAGCTAGATAACTGGATTAGACACATTGATGTATATTGCAGGGTGTAGAACATCGATTCAGAAAGGAGAAATATTCAGTTGGCCAGCCTACACCTTGGAGGCATTGCCCTAGTGTGGTGGGAAGGCAAGACCTAAGCTGATTTGAAGAAGCATGGTAAAATTCTTTCTACCTGGAGTGAATTTGTTTCCGCCATTAAAAAACAGTTCTATCCACTAGCTTATATGCAGCAAGCCATGATGAGTTGGAAAACTCTTTGCCAATTAAAGGGGCGAAGTGTACAAAGCTATACCCAGGGATTTATAAAAAGAGCTTTAATTCTAGGCATTTCTTTAGACTCACTTGAAACTTTGCTGAAGTATATAGGTGGTTTGCATAGCTATTTGAGGCACACCATTCTCATGTTTAACCCTACTAGAAAAGATGAGGTATTAGTTCAACCTACCCATCTAGAGGCTAGAGGTAAGAATGTGAACCCAGAGATTGGGGGATCACCAAAATCCACTACAAGTAAGAACAAGGAAAAGAAGAAACGAAAATGGAAAGAGAGGAAGGAAAACATTGTATAGAAAGACAAACCTTCATGCACTCACTTCAAGAAGGGTGGACACGATGATGAACATTGCCGGTCTTTACATCTGGAGCTGAAACCCAAGAAGTTCAATGGGAAGAAGAAGAAGATTATTGTTTCTATTCAGAAAGATTTGGGGTCAGACTCAGGTGATGAAACAATAATCACAGGTATAGGTATAAAAGGTAAACATTATGAAGCATCTACTAGTAATTTGCACAATCTAATGATAATGAAGAAAATGAGAGGAAAAGACATGAGCTTTTTCATATTAGATTTATTTCCAGGCATCAAAAGTTTGATACTTTATTTGATAGTGGTTCACAAGTAAACATGATTTTTGAAGCAATTGTAAAGAAGTTGGGACTACTAACCACACCTCATAAGAAGCCATATCCATTAGGTTGGGTATGTGATAAAGCAAAGCTACAAGTGACTAGACAATGTAAACTTAGGTTTGCTTTTAGATCAACTTTTGTAGATGAGGT
The DNA here is from genome assembly GCA_000404065.3 of Pinus taeda. Taxonomy (NCBI): domain Eukaryota; kingdom Viridiplantae; phylum Streptophyta; class Pinopsida; order Pinales; family Pinaceae; genus Pinus; species Pinus taeda. The sequence continues at coordinate 73,098 of APFE031244887.1, read as the reverse complement.
TGAGTTAGATATAGTTCCCCTGGATATATGTGGTATTGTTTTAGGAAGTCCGTACTTGTATGATAGAAAAGCCATTTTCTATAGAACTAAAAATAAGTATCAACTCACAAAGGATGGAATAGAATATATTGTAAGAGCTCATCAAATCAAATATAATTACACTCTCATTAACTCAGGGTAGATGAAAAGAATTGTAAATTCATGCAAGCAATTTTTATTAATGGTTGTAAAGGAAAAGACCCCTGATAAAACCAATGCATTTGAAGGCTGTGATGCTAAACAGAAAGCTGATTTAGAAAAAGTTGTTTCAAAATATGATGTACTATTTCAAGAACCTAAAGGTCTGCCACCCAAAAGTGAAATTGTACATGATATTCATTTGTAGGAATATGCTCCATTGCCTAACATCGGAATGTATAGGTTATCCGCTTTATAGAATGCAGAGATCAAGAAGCAGGTACAGGAGCTGCTCGACAAAGGGTTCATAAGGCCAAGCACATCACTGTGTGGATCTCGAATTGTCTTTGTGAGAAAGAAAGATGGCTCATGGAGGATGTGCATTGATTATAGAGCACTGAATAAAATAACGATCAAGAATCATTATCCTCTTCCTCGCATAGATGATCTATTAGATCAGCTGAAAGAAGTTTTTTACTTTTCCAAGTTAGACTTGCATATTGGCTACCATCGGGTCAGAGTTGCAGAACAATATGCATGGAAGACTACTTTCGAAACAAAGCAGGGCAGTATGAATGGCTAGTTATGCCTTTTGGCTTAACTAATGATCCTTCCACTCTCATGAGAGTTATGAATGATATACTCAAACCTTTTATTGATGATTTTGTAATTGTATATTTAGATGACATTCTTGTTTTCAGTAAAACATGGGAAGAACATTTGAAACATGTAAAGCAAACTCTAGATGTTTTGAAAAAAGAAAATCTCTATGTGAAGTTATCAAAATGTGAATTTGGCAAAACATCTTTAAATTATTTGGGCCATATTGTATGGGGTGGTGAATTGAATATAGATCCCTCTAAGGTTGAAGTCATTGTGAACTGGCCTAGACCTAAATCTGCTACAGAAGTTAGGAGATTCCTAGGAGCAACACAATATTGGAGAAAGCTTATTGCTAACTTTTCCTTGATTGTAGCTCCCTTACATGCTTTAATAGGATTGAACAAGGTGTTTCAGTGGGGAGGGAAACAACATAAATCCTTCGACACCTTGAAAGAAAAGATTAGTACAACACCAGCACTAGCATTGCCAGATATTCAAAGACCATTTGAGATTGAAATAGATGCCAGTGACTATGCCATGGGAGCAGTGTTGATGCAACATGGTAAACCCATATGTTATTATTCTGAGACATTTAATTCTGCAGTAGTTAATTCTCCCACATATGATAAAGAATTGTATGCATTAGTGCAGAGTGTGACAAAGTGGAAACATTACCTAATGGGCAAAGAAATAGTTGTATGTACTGATCATCAACCACTCCAATATTTGCACTCACAAACTAAATTGCAGCAATCAAGACACTATAGGTGGATGGGGTTTCTACACCAATTTCATCTTGTCATCAGATATAAGAAAGGCATACACAATAAGGTTGTAGATATGTTATCGAGACCAATCATAAATTCATCTACTATACTTAAGCATAATTCAGTATTGCATGAAAGCTATATTGAACAATATGGTCAAGATGCAGATGTTAAAGATGTACATTCAACTTTAAGTCATGGAAAACAAGTACAAGAATTGGATTATCATGTTAAGGACCAACTCTCGTATCATTTGGGAAAGTTATGCATTCCTCAAACTGAAAGAGTTAACATAATCCGAAAAGCACATATTTCTCTAATATCAGGTCATTTTGGTGTAATTAAAATAGTTGCACAGCTACAAAGGTTTTTTTATTGGCCAAGAATGCATGAAACAGTTTCTAGATATATTAAAGGGTGTACCATGTGTGCTAAAAGCAAGCCCAGCAATAGAAAACTAGGCTTGTACACTCCACTTCCAATTCCTTCTCATCCTTGGGAAAGTGTTTCCATGAAATTTGTTGGGGGATTGCCAAAATCTAGAAAAGGTCATGACTATTTATATGTTATCGTGGACAGGTTCAGCAAAATGTGTATTTTAATACCTTGTAATAAGTAGATTACAGCTGAACAAACAACAAATTTGTTCTTTCAGCATGTATGGGTTCATTTTGGGTTACCCACTTCTATTGTCTCTGATTTAGATTCTCAATTTGTTGGGAAGTTTTGGTCAAGTCTATGCGAGTTAATGGACACAAGATTGAAGAAGAGCATAGCATTTCATCCACAAATAGATGGCCAAACAGAGGTGGTCAACAGGACAGTGATCTAGTTACTGAGATGCTATTGCAGCAAGCATTCCAAGCTTTGGGATGAACATTTATGTTATGTGCAGCATGCTTACAACTGTGTTAAACATTCTTCTACACAAATATCTCCTTTTGAGACTTGTTTTGGTTTTATACCAAGGTCTCCCCTGGATTTTGTCTTTAGTAAAGACATAGCAGTTGATGGAAATAGTGATGTGGACAAAGAAACCAAGTTCATTGAACAGATCCAAGAAATTCACCAGGCAGTGCAGGAACAACTAGAAAAGAGCCAAGCCAAGTACAAGGCAAGACATGATAAGCATTGAATTGAGTATAGCTTCCAAGTTGGTGATCAAGTCTGGCTGTACATCAACAACGACTGAATGCAAAGTGAAGGTATGAAGTTGAAGCCAATAAGGTATGGTCCTTTCAAGATACTTGAGAAAATTGGTGAGAATGCTTTTCACCTTAATTTTCCAGCTTACATGCACATCTATTCAGTAGTTAATGCAGATAACTTGAGACTATATGAACTTTAATTGATTGAAGATCCCGAAAAGCAATGTCAGTTGCCTTATATTGATGATATGTTGCCTAAATATCTCAATGAGTTGCAGGAAGATATAGTTCTAGACAGGAATGTGAGAACTACACACAGAGGGGATGTTGAGTACCTCAGAATTGAACTCAAAGGTTCAAAACCAAGCAGTGCAAGATGGATAGAGATTGGCCAAGTGAAGAAGTTGTATCCTCACTTGATTGATGCTTAAAAACCAACTTTTGGTGTTCCAAAGCCTTTTCAGTGGGAATGCGTGATCCAAATGGATCCTAGAAAACCCTATAAGTCTTCAAACATTCAAAACTATCGCAAAAGAAGAACCTGTTAAAAAGTCAGATTACACTATCAGGAAGCAAAAACATGAAGAACTCAGTTAAAATAGGCTTATCGGAGGCTTAAAACAACTTTGTTTCAGAGGCGTCGGATCTAGCCGATCAATGGTCCAGATTCGATCAACAAATCGCAATCAACGGTGGCAAAGGGAGGCTATTGGCTGAGACCACATGGTATATGTGACTGTGATCAGCGAGGTCAACAAGGATCGTCGATCAAGCATCCAGATCGAAGGCCCAAGTTGAATCACAATATCACAATCAACGATTACAGAGGAGCGGGGTTGATATAAACATAACTCAAAATAGCCAAACCCGATAACATTATAAACGATATTTGATGTAATTTGAGATCTGGAAAATAGGGTTTTCCTCTATATTTGCGATTTTCGTTAAATAAACGAAACACAAAGGATAAAGCACTGATGCGATGAAACCGAACCCGAAAGGGTTTCCTAATGCTATTGTATGTTATTTCAAGTCTGATATGAGCGGGATTTTCATATTTTTATGTATTTTCAAAGATAAAGGGAAATCACAAAACAGGCAAGATTTTGAGAGAGCCAAAGGCGCTAAATGGTTTGGGTTGGGCTTTGCCCAATCCCATACAATGGTTGCCACGTGTCCAGGCTGAGGAGGGAGAAAACCACCCTTATCAGGTGGTTAACCCCCATATGAAAGGGACGCCTGAAATGAACCACAACCATTGGATTTGGATCTCCTAGATCAACGGTGGAGATGCGATGTTGGTATACAGGTGGACCCGATAGGAATATAAGGCAGATTTATGGATATTTGAAGTCCGATAAATAGTGTTTGGTAGAATTTTCCTTTGTTTAAATGTATTTCTCTGTTTATGGTGATTTTGAAGGATTTCAAAGGCCTGATTACCCATTCTGTTACAGAACAGGTGGGAACCATCCCTGAAAGTGTTTAGCAATGATTGTTAAAACTTAGAGGGGGACTTGAGCAGATAGAGGTCGAGAAGTCAGAGAGCTCGAGAAAGTGAAATGAACAGACGGTGTCGATTGGCTTTAAAGCCATAGACAAAGAGAAAACAGGGATAGGCAGTGTTGAGACAGAGCAAAGAAAGAGACAGAGAGTGATAGAGAGAGTCGATGTACTCAAAGAGGCTTGAGGGTTTCAAGCAAAACTATTGTTGTTGTATCTGTTGTGTATTGAGACTTAAATTGAGCTCATACTTTTGTAAAACTCTGTTTTTGAAGACATAATAGAGAAGTTACCACTGAAGGCTGGATCAGGAGACGTAGCCCAGGAGTGTTGGGGGAACTCCTTATTAAACTTGTTGTGTTCCTATGTGTTGTATATTATGTTCTTTAACTGCTTCATTGTCTATGTATTTCACAATCTTATCGAACCATTGCACAAAGTAACATAGGCAAATCAATGCACAAGAGTCTGTAATACCTTAATAATTGTCTAAGATCTCATTATCAGGTCAGTGAAATTATTATAAAGTAGATGTATTGATATTTAACATCAATTGGTACCTATCAACTGTCATTTAATTTATATCCATAAGCTATCAATAATCTAATATACAATCTTTCAAAAGGATAACTTCGAAATAATTGAAATAGTTAACTTTTATTTTTAAAGGAAATTTGCATGGCAAAACATAAGTGAAATATTTCTATTTACTTTTCAATTAAATTCAATAGTTTCCATGTTTTGGGATGTCAATAGTGATATCAATGTAAACAGTGTGTCAATCGCCATAAAGGAGGTTGATCTGATGAAAAATCCACCAAGTTTGGCATGTTCATTATAAGAATCAACGCTTTCAGAATCTCCATAAAGGAGGTTGAATTGATATAAAGCCACTGAGTTTGGCAGGTACATTCATAAGAATCAACGATTCCAAAGTGGAGTTTGGGCAACCAACTTCAATTTTTTGATCAATTAGCCCATGAGCAATTGAAACACAGTCATTGTCTTGATTTACATTGTAGAGTAATAATACATTGTCTTGATTTACAACATTTATCGATAATTTCATGAATGAGATAATCATCAATAATAGGGAATACAAATGAGAATAAGAATACAACATACATTTTGAATGCCACCATATTAGACATAAGCAATATTTTTTTATTAAATGTCGTTCCTAAAATGACATAGAATGCCAAAAATGAGGCAAAAGTAATATCTACTTCGTGTTTCCTCTTAATAGGAATTGCCCATTCTAGAAAACCAATATTTCTTCACAATGGTTTTAAATCTTTCATTGGTAAAATAAGTAGTAATGAATTTTCATCATCTCAATATTTCAATTATTATTTTAAATGTGTATTACCAACTTAACACAAACACGCTAACTTAAATCTAATACAACAATTATTATTTCAAATCAAAGTATAACGTTTTCAATTCAATGGCCTCTCTTTACAGCTTTGAAAGCAATTGCTAATAATATATTTGATGTTTTTAGATTAACAAAGTATTCACATTAAAAATAAAATTTAATTTTTTTTTTGAAATTTAAAAATTTTAAATAATTCAAATGTTATAAATTAATCTAGATTTAAATTTTTATTAGGGTACATTTTTATTTTTTACATAAACGTAGTTAATATAGGCTTAGGCCTCAAGTTGATATAATATTAACATCTAGTTCAAAGTTTAATATCCAGTGTTTTATATTTGTTTTCAACAAAGCTATAAAATTTCCAAAATATTTTAATCATTGTAAATACAATGTTATCTCGATCACAAAAGCGTCTACTGTAAACTCCTGACTTCCAAAATACCAAATACCTGACTTCCAAAATACCAAATAACTTCTGTATGTAGCCAGACTATTCAGCAGTTGAGATCCCAATACTTATTCCAAAACGTTTATCTCTGAATGTAAATCCTAATATACAGCTAAGAAACATGCCCAAACTCTGTTACTTCGTAAGTCACACCACCCGTGAATCTCCTGATTTATATTATCACACATCTTTCGAATGGCTGCATAAGTTTCAAGTAGGTGATATTCAATGGTGTCCATAATGAATTTTGTCTTGTAGTGACCGTTGTAGCCCTCATGCATAACATATTTCCTGCCAGATCTTGCATCTCTGCATTTACACAAAATCTCATCCCTTGCATGATTACTCCCTAACATATTTCCTGGCCGATCTTGCATCTATGCATTTACACAAAATCTCATCCCTTGCATGATTACTCCTATCTAAGAGTGGTTAAAATCTCTGAGGATTAAAGGATGCACAACATAGTTATCATTATAATAAAAAATTAAGTTATTTGGAATAATTTATTAGTGGTTTGTAAAGGGTAAGATTTTACTCTGGTTAAATGTTAGGATTTTACTCTTGTCAAATGTTTCTGGGTCTTGCGCCGTTAATATGTTTTCTTGTCCAAGGAAGACAAGCTCTTAGCAAAACAAAAATAGTTTTAGGACATACTCAGCCCATTATCCTTGCATTATATTAAGCTTTACAAAAATTTTAATTGAAAATTTAAGAATTAAAGTCGTGCAAAATAAATAATAAAACTTAAAAAAGTTGTTTAAAACACTTAATCAACTTAATATGACTTTTAATTTTTTTTACATAAAAAATAATGGGCAGCTATCTCCATATCAATCACAAATATCATTAAAATTTATTAGAGTATGTTTATGTCATTACATTTTGTCTTTCATTTTATATTTTTATTAAAGATAAAATATCTAACTAAAATATATAAATTCCCGATCAAACTAAATCTTCCATATTTGAAAAGCACTGGTCTATGTGTAATTTAAGTTCGTTATTATTTTATTTTAACTTATCAATACTTTTTGCATAAAACCCAAGTATGTATTACTTACCTTATGCTATCAATTACCTTGAAGGTTTTTGTTGCAGAACATTGGTAGCATGTAGAAATTTGGCGTCTTCTGATTTTTTTTGCCATAATTTATGGATTAGTTTTCAATAAATTATCCTAAATTTTGAACATATTGTTCAAAATGTTTAAAAATAACTAATACTCAGTAAGTAACAAAATTTACCATCATAATTTAAGCAAGATATAATAAAAAAATAAATAATAAACAAAGATGAAAAAATATACCTACCAAAATTATTACTACTATTTTTTCCAAAAAAATACTTTAACATATAAAATAAAAATCTAAATTAAAAAAAAAAAATAGAAATAACATTTAAAAAAAAATATACAACATGCAACACTTATTTAATATTAATATTGTACTCTACCGTGTCCCCACTTAATATATTAATTTGATTGCTACGCGCTATTGCACTGTGTAAACAAATATTCGAGAAATCCTCTTAATATATTAATATGATGGCTACGCCCTACGGCACTGTGTAAACAAATATCCGAGAAATTCGCTGTTAAAAAAAATGTTCATTTTTAAATTTATTTATATGTACCCGAGAGACTCGGATGTGCAGTTTTTGGTTGGTGTTATAATCATGGAACTTTAAAAAAATTATTTATGTACCTATATCTGAGAAACTCGCATGTGCAGTTTTTTCGGTCAGCTTTTCAATAATTGATTCTTTATTTCCGAAAAAATAGTGTAGAATTATTTGGCATCATTCTCGGGTAATGAATCTCGGTTCTTCATTTTTAAATAAACATATAAGGTTGAAATATAAAGCAAAAATTCAATTAATAAAAAATTAATTTTAAGTATTTCAAATAAAATTTTAATTTTAAAGAAAGCTATTTTATAAAAACATATAACCGTTGAAATATAAGTAAAAATTTTATTAACAAAAGTTAATCTAATATTTCAAATCATTGATATTTTTTAGTTTTAAAGCAAAATAAGATTAAATTATGAAAAATTAAAGTTATATATTAATTTTTATTTTTTTTTTGTTAAATTTCTTTTTTTATAGCTTTTATATGGGCTGAGGTCTTCATAAAGTAGTTGTATTCAAGAATAGCACTTGAATAGGGTAGGTAATTGAATTTGTGATTTAATATCTAGGAGTGCTTAAACAGTGCACTTTACGACCATCTATCCAAGATATTGTGGACCTTTTGTTTTGTAACAAAAATTAAAAAATATATTAAAATTGTCAATGGTTCTTAGGTCAAGTGGTTAGGATTGAGGCTTGCCACCCCATCCACCTAGCCACCCTAGGGAATTATGTCAATAGGATTATCTCTTACCACCCAATCCACCTAGCGGCCCCATGGAGTTTTCACTCCGTGTGTGGTCAATATGGATGTGTAGGCTCTTGCTTAGTCATTAGGATTCTTTTTTGTTAGTTTTTTTTTCTTTTAAAATTATAATTATATGTAGTTTTATGGTCGATAATTTATATTTTATCGTATTTAATTATTAATAATTATTAAGTAAATTGGTTAAAGGTTTTTTTTTTTTTTTTCTACGTTAAGACTAACGACTCGTAAGTACCCACGAATTTGAACCGTGACCATCGCAAAGGAAGTGCTTATACACGCACCCATCAACCGTCAAATCCGCCAAAACCCCGTGGGCTGTAGAGGTTTAACAATAATGAATATTTTAAAATAGTTAGTAAAATCACAAATCAAAGTCACTTTACTCAGAAGTATTATGTGATTTCTACTCTTAATAAATTGAATTGATTAAAAATGTAATATGAAATAAGTTATTTTTTTTTGGTACCTAGTTTTGAAATAAGCAGATATTAGCCATGATATTGTCACAATATCTCTATTCATTACAATTAAAAATCCATCCTTAGTATAAGTAATTTTCTTAATTTTATTTATATAATACAAGTATAAATTTATTTTATTTTTAATATCAGAATTGTGCAATGTACCAATGAAATAGATCTTTATTTATGTTCGTCTCATGGATTAATATTTTTATGCTCGTGAATTAATATCTATCAGTGTACAATATAATTATATAACAAACTATTATGAATTTAAAAAAATACCATATAAATATTTTTGATTTTGGTTTAGATTTTTTAAAATAAATTTAACAAATAATAACTTAAATGGACATAATTATGGAAAAATTGTTGGGTATCTACTAGAAATAGATTTCTTTGAAGTGTGACTGATCCCTTCCAAATATTTTCGTATTTGGAATTGGAATCAACATTAAGAAGAATAAATGGTCCCTAAGGTGTTACAATAAAGTAAGGGGAATAGGATGGATAATCTACTATGAAGTAGGAATTTGATTGATTGAGTTAGCTTGGGATTTTATGGAAATAATATGAATATTTAGATAAGAAGGGATCATGGTGATAGCGTCTTATGATTTTCCATTTTAAATTTGTATATTTTCATACTCATTAATATCTAATTATACTCATTAATATCTAATTTAATATTTAAGGTTTACAACAATTATAATTGTGATAATTCATATTTAAGGTTTACAAAAATCATAATTGTGATAACTAGTGAGGAATATAATAATCATAATTGTGATAAGCAATGTGTGATATAATATTATGAATATATAAATAATGGAAGAATCTGGTTTAATTATACAAAGCATTTTATATAAAGTTCTAAATTCCTTTAGATAGGGTTTATTAGTGGAGAGAAAGAACCTTGTAATGTTATTTTTTTTGTTTTCATGGCTTTATTGGTAGATAAATTAATTAGTTTTAATTTAGAAAATATCTATTATCAATTTGATGTATTTTGACATTCTAGATTTTAACATTCTACAGTTAATTGTCACAAATAAACCCTTATTAAAATAAAAAAGATGGAATGATATAGAGATAAAAATATTTTACCCTATATTGAGAAAAGTAGATTTTTTAGTAGATTTTTCTTTACAATGTTACAATACAATACGTATATCTAGTGAAATCCATAAAAGAATCAATTTGTTTACCCTAGATTAAAATATAATCATAATTTCTTAACCAAAATTACAAAACCATGAGTTGGACCACCATGCATTTCAAAACTGCTCAAAAGTGAAAATTGTGTGCTAAAAACTGCAAAAAATGAACACAAGACCACCCCGTTTTTTTGTTTCATGGGGGGGCGAAGGGGGGTAGAGTGGGATGTGGGGTTTTCATTACCCTTGAACCTTCATGTAGCAAGGCTTCCCATTCAATAACAAATATATGAGATGATCAACAACTGATTCAAGATACACATAGTGACTTTCATTACTCCTTCTGAAGCCAAGTCTTGATATATAGGTATAAATTTTTTGATACCATATCCTTCATGACTGCTTGAACCCATAAATGAAATTTTTTGCTTGCATGTAAACTCTTTATCTCCCTTCGCCATAGATCCACATGGCTACTCCATGTATATTTCTACGTCCATATCCGAATGTCTGAATGTTCTCTTCACGTCTATCTATTCAACTTCAAAATCAAAAGCAACATTAACAGATAAAATAAATATAATAGAAGTTATCTTGGAAATAAGAGAAAAAATAGCATCAAATTCAATTCCCTCTACCTTGGAATAAGATTTGGCTACTAATTGAGATTTGTATATTCTTCCTTCTACAATCAAATTCTTCTTAAAGACCCATTTGCTACTTATGGGCATTCTTATAGCTTATAACTTAATGAGATCTCAAACTTCATTTTTTCCAAGGCTTGCATTTCTTTAACGATGGCATTCTTCCAAAGTTTTCCACCCTTTGAATCCAAAGGTTTTAAAAACTGATAATTGTGATACTCATTGTATGATATAATATTATGAATATATAAATAATGGAAGGATATGGTTTAACTATAGCAATGTTTTATCCAAGGTTCTAAAATCCCTACATAGATCCTACTAGTGGAGAGAAAGATCCTAGCTATGTTACTGTTTGGTATAAGATGATCACCAACTAATTTGAGATACTCATCGTAATCTACATTTCTCCTTATGAAGCCAAGTCTTGATATATACGTATCAAATTTTTGATACCACATCCTTGGTGGTATCTTTAACCCATAAAGGATTTTTTTAACTTGCATTTAAACTCTTTATTTCCCTTTACCACAAATCCTTCTAGCTAATTAATTTATATTTCTACTTCCATAACCCCATTTAGGAAGGTTGTCTCATTTCTATTTGTTCTGCTTCAAAATCAAAAGCAACATTTATAGATGAAAAAAAAATATAATAGAAGTTAACTTGGAAATAGGTGAAAAATATCATGAAATTCAATTCCATGTACATAGAATAAGATTTTTCTACTAATTGAGCTTTATATTTCTCCATTCTTTCTTTTACATTCAGATTCTTCTTAAACACCCATTTTCTTGCTACCCATGGGCTTCCTTCTAACTGATAAGTCCAATAGATCTCAAACCTCATTTTTGTCCAAGGCTTGCATTTCTTATCCATGGAATTCTTCCAAAGTTTTACATCCTCTAAATTTATTTCCCCCTATACTTTTAGGATCATCATCAATAATAAAGAAAATAAAATTTGGTTGAAAATTAAGTGGAGTATACCTTTCTAACTGCCTTTATTTTGAATCAATCTCCTCAGTATTGGATGATGTGGTTTTTCTTCTTCTCATTTCTATCCTTTAATAAAGTCTGATTCATCATCCTTCAATTCAAATTATATCTTCTCTGGTTATTTCTCCCGAAGTAATAATTATTCTTTGAAAACATTTTGATTTCTCTAAGTACCATATGTTGACTATACATAACCTTGTTAGTTTTTAGGATCCAAGGCTTATAACCTTTCAAACCATCTTTATATGCAATAAATATACATTTTTCATCTTTCTTATCTAGCTTACCACTATTAGTCTTTGTAATTTGTACATAAACATCATAGCCAAATACCTTAAGATGTTTAAGAGATAATTTCTTAGTAGTCCACACCTCATATCGAGTCTTTTCATCCAATGCTCATGAGGGTGATTTATTTACTAGGTAATAAAAACTGTCCACTACCTCTACCCAAAATTCTCCTCCTAACGTGGCACCCATGACCATGCTCCTTGTTTTCTCCATCAACATCATGTTCAGCCTTTAGGAAACTCTATTTTGTTAGCGTCCCGCCTTGCTGTACTACACTTTTTACAAAATTATTAAATTTCATTGCAGCATAATTCCCAACCATTATTTGTCCTTGGCACCTTAATTTTCTTCTTTTTGATTTTTCAATAGGAGCCTTAAAATCTTTGATTATGACAAAGAATTTAGATTTCTCATTGAGGAAATAAATCCATTTAATCCTCTAGAAGTCATTTATAAATGAGACATAGTACATAGATCTACATTGCAATGGAACTAATACAAGTCCAAACACATAAGTGTGCATTAACAACATTATTCTCTCTACCCTGATAACCTGTTGATGGTGTTGGAAATCCATCAAACAAGGGGGTTTCCCCATTATGAAATCCCAATGAAACCTCACACCTTATTGATGAGAGATTCTGGAGTCCTATGTGAATTGTTTCAAGAGTCCAACGTTTCGGGTGAACCATTCACCCATCTTCAGGGGAAGGAAGCAAATTTAATGATAGGAAAAGTGCATGACCATAATATATAGATATTGGGGGAATTAGCCATTAGAGATAAACACTATATAAATGATTATTTTTATTACCAAAAGAGAGAAAATATTTATGAAAATTAAAATTAAATTCTATTATAATTGTTAATTGAATTAGGATATTGGGAATTAGAAATAAAAATAAATAAAAGAATAAAAATTAAAAATATTTTTATTTTTAATTGGTTAAAATTCCAAAAAATGTGGAGAGCATAAGAATTTTTTTATTAATAATATCATAGGCATAGATAGCTAATTATAAGATTTAAGGTTAAATTATAGAGATAAATAAATCAATTTGGAATGAAATAGGGATGTAATATATAACGTGATTGGAGATAGCCAAAGGTCAAAAGGTAAACAATTGGAAAGAAATATGGAAAAAATAATTTCTATTAGATGAGAATTCAGAAAAAGTGGGGGCGGGGATCATTATTGTAAAAATATTATTATTCTATATTAAAGATATTTAATGTTAAGATGTGGGTAATAATGTTATTGAGATGAAACATTATAGAAATAAAGCCACTAGAAATTATAAGTGATCCGAATTGGATCATTATATTTTTTGTCATCCATCTCAATGCATTTGGAGTGGAAAAAGTGGAGGAATTGGCTCAAAGGAACAGTTTTTACTAGCAGGACCCAATTTGGACATACGAGATTTGAAACCTTCCAAGAGAATTTTGAGGCATAAAACAACATTTGCTGTGGTGTAAAAATTTATCTCCTAAGCACCACACCTTTTCATGTTATTCTACACACATAAATATTTCCAACAGTGCAAGAATCACGTCAATCAGAGTTCGTATGCAAACGTTATGCCACTAAGAAGTTGACCCCATTATTCATGGAAAAGGGGCTAGCAACGTTTTTGTGATGTGAAAGACTCTATAAGAGTCTATTTTGTAACTCTAGGTAAGAGTTGATGTAGTCAAACTTAACCACTACTAGGCTATCGAGCTGTGTTGTAACCGGGCCACTAGGAGGAAGAGGCATTCCATTCTTTTGAGAGCCTTTTGTTCCATAATTTAGCAAATATAGCTAGAAGAGATATGAGGTAGAACACACAGAGAGGATCTGTGCACTGTAGCAGCCCATGGGCCACAAACATTACTTCTTTATATCTGCAGCCATATTTCTAGAAAAAGAAAGAGAGCAAAGCAACCCCACCTTCCAGATGGGTTTTCTCCTAGAAGGGTTTCCCAGAGAGCATATCTTGTGTATTATGTGTTTGTGAGATTATTTTTTCATTCTCTACTTCTTTGCTTGATTTAATTTTACATGCATGCACTGATTACAGTGAATTTTGCAGATCTATAAATTAAATAAAGTTGTAATAGTGTAGAATCTCATATTTTTAATATAACATTATTGGATATATTGTGACAAATTGTCCAGTGGAGTATCCACGACAGTTTATAGACGAGTAAGGGATTACAACATATAAAATTTAAATAGAGAGAGGAGATCATCAACAGGTTAAAATTTTGGGATAGAAAATTATAAAACACCTTAGATTTATTAATTATATCATATGTGGAAGGGGAATTCTGATAATCCAATAAAACTAATATTATTATTGGGATTAAGAATTATTAAGGAGAAATAATAATCATAAGAATAATAATATAATGAAGAAGGGAAAGTGGGAAGAAAACTAGAGGGGTTTAGGGAAAAAATTTGAATTAGAGAGAAAGGGTTTAAATGATAGGAGATGGATGGTGGGGTTCCAGGATTGGCTTAATTGGTTACCATCATCCCGATTAAAATTATAAGGATGTTTTTCAATTTCAAGGGCCTCCTAATGGCCCGCTGGAATGATAAGGGGCACAAGCTAAGATTTTGGTCTTGTCAAAACAAATGAAATGCTTGATAGAATTCGATGCTCAACAATGACAACTTTTGCAATGTGATTATGGAAGTTGTCAGCTATGTGTTCTTTCAACTAAGCTTTGAAGGATCGTCCGATTTGACCTATGTCAGACATTCCACAAGAGCAAGGAATCTCATACACTGCGGGACCTAACATAGGGTTGTTTTTATCCTAATGTTGTAGCGCCTACAACCACCCTCCAAAATTTTTCCTTAGCTTCGTTTTGGAGCCTCCTTATCAACCATCCTTAGCAACATGTCTTACACTACCCAGGTATTTATGCTTTTAGTTGAGTTTCTTTGGCATAACAACTTGTGTTCGCTAACTTTTTTGTCTTTCATCAACAAGTTGACCTCCTGTGACTTGGTCTCAAACCAGTTCTTGTGCTGACTTGGAAAATTGCGCAACACTGGAGGACAACCAACCTTGCTCTCCAAAATTGTGCAGTGCATCCTGGTAGCCAACACTCCTCTCTAGAATTGCACAGAGTAGATAGGGTGCCTTCCCGAAGAAAATTATGCAAAGCAACGCATCACTGGGATAGCTCTCAGAAGTTGGGTAGTTTTGACTAATAGCCTTGGCCTCAGTCCAGAAATTGCACAGAGCTTGAGGGGAAGCCAGAGCCACTCATCCCAGAAACTACATAAAATTCATCTCAAGGCTTGTTGACCGTTGCATGTGCTCACAGGTTGACCAGTTCCTTCCAGCACTGTGCAATCTTGCATGCATGAGAATTTTTTCAAAAAAGTAAAAAATAAAAAATCGTCCCTTGATTTTAGGGATCTATTTTTAACAGCTGAGGGTTACATGCAAAAGCCATTTGAGGGTTACATGCAAAAGCCATTTTAGAAACTTCCTGCCAAGTGTCACTTTTTCCTAGAATTGTGGCATGTGCGTCATAAACCTCGATCTTGTCAAAACTATTTATTTGATGCCTCAAAGCTCATTCTTCACTTTCGATCTTGGAGCTCTGGCATTCCTAATGCATTTAGGAACCTTGAGCACACTATCACAATTTTTTCCAGGTAATTCCACTTTTTATGACTTTTGCTGCTTTAATGCCGCTTTTTACATTTTGGTTTGTGTGAGTGTTGTTTTCCTAGTTTTGTTGAATGCTTATTGTTGTTTCAATTTATATTAGCTTATAGAAACATTGTTTGAATATGAAACAATCATTCCGAGTAACTTATATTTGTTTCTTTAATGCACAACATGGATCAACAACGTATACTAACATGGATCAACAACGTATACTAAGTACTTAGTTTATAGGGATTTCAACTCATGTGATACGGGTTTTAAGGAATCATTGGCGTTTAAAGAATCATTACCTTCGGGACGTGATGGAGTGTCCCATCTGAATTGAATTATGTAATTGTTCGTCCAAACCCTCCGTTATGTGCACTTTTAAGGGAGTTCACATTCAGGTGTACCGGTATTGCAGCATTTGTTTATGTGAAATAATAGATTTAGAGTGACATTGTGAAGATCTCCAAAATAATTTAAAATATTTTAGAAGTTTAATGGAATGTTTAAACTTTTTATTTTAAAAATAAAAAATAACAATTATCTCTAAAGACCATAAATATGTAGCTTATTTCAAATAAATATTTAGCATGTTATGGCAAATTTGATTAGCACACTTCAAAAGGAGGACACGTGGACATTGCAGATGCTCCCTGTAGTGGGCATCATATGAGTATGCATCCAAAAACAAATGGAGTCTTTCTGACGTTACAGAGGTTCCAGGTAGTGAGCATCATATGAGTAACACAAGGGTGAAGATGGTGAGGCAGATTGGTTCTTGATTTTGATTTTGAGTTAGCTTAGCCTTAGAATCAAATGGACTTTTTTTTTTAGATTCCCAAGAGAAGACATATATCTGGTTAACAGGAGGAGCGTTAGGCATGTTGGATTTTGGTTTTGATTTAGAGTGGGGTATGGGTTTCTTTATTGGGCAATCCAAGAGCAGCCATATATCTTGTTACAGGAGCGTTAAACAGGTTGGGTTTTGCTTTTGGGTTGGAGTTGGGGCAGCATAGAATTTGTTTATCAGACGCCCAAGTTCTGGTTGTGGCTTCTTGGTTATCTGTTAAGGTTGAACAGATACCCATGTTATCTGTTACATGGTTGCACTGTTCGAAATTGAACAAAAATGTAGAGATTTTGAACTAGTTAAACTATTATATGTATCTTAAACAAGCAAACATGCTCGGTAAAGCTTGGTCTGTTGGTTATCTGTTATCTGGTTTCGCTGTTTAATGATTATTACCTGTGTGTTGTTTATTATGTTTTTTAACTGCTTTATTGTTTATGTATTTCACAATCTTATCGAACCATTGCACAAAGTAACATAGGCAAATCAATGCACAAGAGTCTATAATACCTTAATAATTGTCTAAGATCTCATTATCAAGTCAGTGAAATTATTATAAAGTAGATGTATTGATATTTAACATCAATTGGTAACTATCAACTGTCATTTAATTTATATCCATAAGCTATCAATAATCTAATATACAATCTTTCAAAAGGATAACTTCGAAATAATTGAAATAGTTAACTTTTATTTTTAAAGGAAATTTGCATGGCAAAACATAAGTGAAATATTTCTATTTACTTTTCAATTAAATTCAATAGTTTCCATGTTTTGGGATGTCAATAGTGATATCAATGTAAACAGTGTGTCAATCGCCATAAAGGATTCAATAGTTTCCATGTTTTGGGATGTCAATAGTGATATCAATGTAAACAGTGTGTCAATCGCCATAAAGGAGGTTGATCTGATGAAAAATCCACCAAGTTTGGCATGTTCATTATAAGAATCAACGCTTTCAGAATCTCCATAAAGGAGGTTGAATTGATATAAAGCCACTGAGTTTGGCAGTTACATTCATAAGAATCAACGATTCCAAAGTGGAGTTTGGGCAACCAACTTCAATTTTTTTGATCAATTAGCCCATGAGCAATTGAAACACAGTCATTGTCTTGATTTACATTGTAGAGTAATAATACATTGTCTTGATTTACAACATTTATCGATAATTTCATGAATGAGATAATCATCAATAATAGGGAATACAAATGAGAATAAGAATACAACATACATTTTGAATGCCACCATATTAGACATAAGCAATATTTTTTTATTAAATGTCGTTCCTAAAATGACATAGAATGCCAAAAATGAGGCAAAAGTAATATCTACTTCGTGTTTCCTCTTAATAGGAATTGCCCATTCTAGAAAACCAATATTTCTTCACAATGGTTTTAAATCTTTCATTGGTAAAATAAGTAGTAATGAATTTTCATCATCTCAATATTTCAATTATTATTTTAAATGTGTATTACCAACTTAACACAAACACGCTAACTTAAATCTAATACAACAATTATTATTTCAAATCAAAGTATAATGTTTTCAATTCAATGGCCTCTCTTTACAGCTTTGAAAGCAATTGCTAATAATATATTTGATGTTTTTAGATTAACAAAGTATTCACATTAAAAATAAAATTTAATTTTTTTTTTTGAAATTTAAAAATTTTAAATAATTCAAATGTTATAAATTAATCTAGATTTAAATTTTTATTAGGGTACATTTTTATTTTTTACATAAACGTAGTTAATATAGGCTTAGGCCTCAAGTTGATATAATATTAACATCTAGTTCAAAGTTTAATATCCAGTGTTTTATATTTGTTTTCAACAAAGCTATAAAATTTCCAAAATATTTTCATCATTGTAAATACAATGTTATCTCGATCACAAAAGCGTCTACTGTAAACTCCTGACTTCCAAAATACCAGACTTCCAAAATACCAAATAACTTCTGTATGTAGCCAGACTATTCAGCAGTTGAGATCCCAATACTTATTCCAAAACGTTTATCTCTGAATGTAAATCCTAATATACAGCTAAGAAACATGCCCAAACTCTGTTACTTCGTAAGTCACACCACCCGTGAATCTCCTGATTTATATTATCACACATCTTTCGAATGGCTGCATAAGTTTCAAGTAGGTGATATTCAATGGTGTCCATAATGAATTTTGTCTTGTAGTGACCGTTGTAGCCCTCATGCATAACATATTTCCTGCCAGATCTTGCATCTCTGCATTTACACAAAATCTCATCCCTTGCATGATTACTCCCTAACATATTTCCTGGCCGATCTTGCATCTATGCATTTACACAAAATCTCATCCCTTGCATGATTACTCCTATCTAAGAGTGGTTAAAATCTCTGAGGATTAAAGGATGCACAACATAGTTATCATTATAATAAAAAATTAAGTTATTTGGAATAATTTATTAGTGGTTTGTAAAGGGTAAGATTTTACTCTGGTTAAATGTTAGGATTTTACTCTTGTCAAATGTTTCTGGGTCTTGCGCCGTTAATATGTTTTCTTGTCCAAGGAAGACAACCTCTTAGCAAAACAAAAATAGTTTTAGGACATAGTCAGCCCATTATCCTTGCATTATATTAAGCTTTACAAAAATTTTAATTGAAAATTTAAGAATTAAAGTCGTGCAAAATAAATAATAAAACTTAAAAAAGTTGTTTAAAACACTTAATCAACTTAATATGACTTTTAATTTTTTTTACATAAAAAATAATGGGCAGCTATCTCCATATCAATCACAAATATCATTAAAATTTATTAGAGTATGTTTATGTCATTACATTTTGTCTTTCATTTTATATTTTTTTATTTAAAAAATAAATCTCTAACTAAAAATTATATAAATTTCATCAACTATACTTTTCATTTTTGAAAGCACTCACTATGTGTAATTTTAGTTCGTTATTATTTTTATTTTAGTTATCAATTACTTTTTGCATAAAACGCAAGTATTGTATTACTCTTATTAGCTATCAATTACTTTGAAGGTTTTGTTGCAACATTTGCATTGTAATGACTCCGACTCGGGTAAAAAAAATTTATTTATTTATTTTATTTATTTTTTATTTATTTATTTTTTATGGTAAGAATTACCCTCACCAGCTCACATGAATTATTGACATAACCCTATACATCATAGGAATTCCTAATGTTTAATTTTGGCACAAGTTTGTATGCGTTTTGGATTTTATTCCTAGTCCAAACGTAAAATCTTGAGGCTTATTTAATTGCCGCTTGGGTGACATGCAAATGCTGTCCACGCGGCAACAGAATGTCTGGTAACTCTTCTCCCTTCACATGGCATGGATAAGGTGCCATTAATCTGGTTGTCTGACCTATATGTGGCTGGCAGATTGAGTCCCATCGCCATGGAAAGTCCCGCTTCAATCGAGGCTGGGGATCTCTCCTTGTTATCTGATGGCTGTCGTAGACTTGCGGATTTCAACCTATGCCTCCGTCTGGGGTGGTGGAGCTCATTTGGAAAGGTTGCTCCTCGCGAGCCAGATCTGGTAAGCTCAACTCATGCTGCTCGAAGTGCTGACTCCTCAGTTCTGGTTCACTGCTGGCGAATTTCGGTTCCACTGCTCCCTTCCGGTGAGTAAACTTTGCAGTGAAATTATTCTATGTAATTTTCCAGGCTAGCACGGGTCTCGTTCCGCGTTAACTGTGACCTCGTCCTACCTTCCTTTGTTTACAGAGTTCTGATCTCGAGGGTGATAGTCTGTTGCATCTCTGAAGGGTTGGATTGGCACACGACGGCTCCATCCTTCTCAGGTAAAGATTTTCAATTCATGCAGTTGTGTTCCCTCTTCTAGACTGTCACAATTTTTCCTATGTCACATTACTGACGCAGTCTCTTGTTTCCATGTTCTGGTTTGTTTGGCATCAGGGTGGACGCCTATCTTAACTCAAGGAAACCCTTATGGCACAGGGTCCAGGGTTCCAGGTATGCACATTTCCTTCGGCCGAGCCCTCAAATGGAAAGTCTTCATTCGTTCATAGATGGAAGGTTAGCAAAGGGGCATTCCTCAACTGTAACCCTGTCGAGTTTGTATGAAGGTTCATGAGGCTGAATTTGGGTTCTACGAGTGTAGTTTTATTTCCTTTGTCATTGGAATTTTGGCATTAAGCCTTAGTTTTAGTTCATGATTCGGCCCTTGGGGTATGGCACCATTATGCGTAGCCATGCTGCGGCATGCTTCCCTCTTGCTATTGAATTGTAAATTAAAATACTCTGGTGTTTAATTCAGATATCGACGTTTACTCATTTACTGTTCTTATACTACATGTTCTAAGAATAGATTTTTAATAGATGAAATGTGAAGTTTCTTCCATGGATGCCTGGCCCAGCCAGTAGTAGACTCTGGAACTGTGATTTATTATCTGTCTATATTACACAATTTTGTTGAATGTATCTTATATTTGGTTTCGGTCTCAGACCCGCTTACTGCCGCAGGCATAATGACACTCTATTAGGTTTTTTGCTTGTGCATTCAGATTTTGTTGCTTAAAATACCTTACTTAAAGATTTGTAGTTCTAGGGTATGAGACCTGGCCACACCTAAGGATTGTTGTCTACCCTAACTAGGCTCAGACTCTGCTCCTAAATTGCTGTCTCACAGCACTGTAGCTCAGTCTTGGCTACAGTGCACTGTGGGCTCTACTTGCATGTATTGTCAACAAGATAGACCGACAATGCCGTAGTCTTTATTTATACTATTTGTGGAAATTATCTTTGGTTCTGAGAAA
Organism: Pinus taeda; assembly: GCA_000404065.3. Lineage (NCBI taxonomy): Eukaryota > Viridiplantae > Streptophyta > Pinopsida > Pinales > Pinaceae > Pinus > Pinus taeda. Next base: position 51,827 of record APFE031244887.1, on the reverse strand, counting down.
ATGCCAATTGCCAACCAATGTTGCGTGTGAAATGGTTTTCAACATATGGGTAATTACTACCTTTCTTGGTCTTTCTATTTTATGCATAGTTTCTTGTTGTACTGTTTTATCATAATTATTAACGCGGACAGTCCCTTTTCTGATTGATTCCCATTGCATGGCTCTGTTCCTAGATATCGGTGTAAGTTTCTTTACCATAGAGTTTTCTTTGTTTGTGACTACACTTGTGGAAACTCTACGTGGCTAATGCAAAACTTGAGTACCTATTTTAATTAGATAAAGAAACAGAGGGATGTTATTATAACTCTATGCTAAGTTAGACTCTGTATCTATCGCGATTACACTATCATCTCATTACCTCAATGTATAACCCTCGGGTTCACCTTGACTCTAATTAATGACCACCGAAGGAATTGCTCACAGAAATTAACTGCCAGTTTAATATAACTATTAATTGTAGTTCTCGAATAACACTGGCTTACAGAAAGAAATATTTCAGTTCACAGCAAATGTTAATGGAATTCAGGTTAACACTGCGTACCTGATGTTTTGTCCAACAAGTAATTTCAAGAATAAGTCACCTCTGCTTTCTGCAATCAGCCATCCACCCGACCATGAGATTGTCCTTTAAGACCAATCTCCCCCCTAGCTCACTTAAAGACAACAATCTTTGATGAATGTTTGCGCTCTGTGCCCTTACCATCTGGTCATCACCAGACTTGGCAAGCTTCCTTTTTCCTGCCCACTGTCGGTCCTCTACCGCACAGTTCTCCCCATTTCCTTCCTTCCTTGGAAGTCACCCACGGTGGAGGAGGAGGCAGTTAGGGTTTGCAATTGTTTCCTTTTTAAAAAAAAGAACATAACTTCCCTCCTGAGAAGTTACATAATATTCCCGTGACCAGGAACTCATTTCCTTTATTTACTAATAATAGAATATCAATTTATACAACATATAATACCATCATCCATCAATTTGTTTCTTTTCGTTTTAACTATGGTAAATAAAATATTTTCAAATCCTAGGGATATTACATCTTCCCCCCCTGAAGTTGGACATCATCCCGATGTCCCTCAGTTATAAACAGCTATGGGTAAGCCTGTTTCATGAATTCTTCATCCTCCCAAGTGGCCTCATTAGGTCCAAAGTGCTGCCATTGCACTTTAACTTGGGTAATAGCTCGCTTCCGCAGCAGTACTTCTCTCCAGTCGAGAATGTTCAACGTCTCGACCAAGATTTCTCCTTCCGATTCGACCTGCAACATGCAACATTCTAAATTAGTTTCTTTTAAAAGAAAATCTTTAGGCTGGTATACCTAAAATAATTCTCACCTGTATATCCTGCCACCTGATTACATGTTTAGGATCATACACGTATTTTTTTAATACAGAGACATGGAAGACATTGTGGACCCATTTGTGAGTTAGCAAGGCGAGCTGGTAAGCCACTAGCCTGATTCTTGCTAGGACCTGGAATGGCCCACAATATCGAGGTGCCAACTTGGCACACCCACTCCATTGCAATCTACTCCTTTTTGCTTGTATCCTCACATACACATGATCACAGACTTGGTATTCTTTAAACCTCCTCTTCCGATCAGCAAGGTTCTTTTTCCTATCCTGAGTAGCTTTGAAGTTAGACCGTACCTTTTTGACCATATCCTCCATTTCCTTGAGCATTTCCGGCCCCAACATTAATTTGTCTTTTGGTCCGCCCCAGCTTGAGGGGGTGTGACTCTTCTGGCCGTACAAAACCTCAAAGGGGCTCATTTGTAGTGAGGTATGATAGCTGTTATTGTATGCAAATTCAACCAAGTGCAAGTACTCCTCCCTCTTAGTGGGTTGTTGCATCACATATGCCCTTAACATGTCTTCCACCACCTGGTTTACTCACTCTGTTTGTCCGTCGATCTGGGGATGATATGTTGTACTGAAATTCAGTTGTGTCCCTAATTTCGTAAATAATGTTTTCCAGAAAACTGATGTGAATTTCATATCACAATCCGAAATTATTGTCCTTGGTAGCCCATGCAATCTAAATATGTTTTGCATAAAAATGTGGGCAATTTGTACCGCCTTGTAGGTGGACTGCACAGGTATAAAATGTGTTGCTTTACTCAATTTTTCTACCACCACCATGATAGAATCATTATTCTTCCTTGTCTTAGGCAACCCTGTTATAAAGTCCATCAAAATGGTTTCCCACTTCCATTCCGGAATGGGTAACGGTTGCAATAACCCCACCGGGTGCTGATGTTCTGCCTTAATTTGCTGGCACTCCAAACACTGTGCCAAATATTCAACCACATTCTTCTTCATACCCAGCCAATAGTATTCTTTCTGAAGTGCTGTGATCATTTTCTGATATCCCAGGTGCCCAACATATGACTTCTATGAAATTCATCCAAAATTAAATTCTGAATGTTGTTTTGATTAGGCACATACAATCTTTCCTTGTAATACAACATTCTAGCAGTATCCACAGTGTAATCCTGTTGTTTTTCCTTGCTGGAAGAGTGTTTTACTTGCTATCTTATTTGCTGAATCACCATATCCTGCTCTGCTGCCCTTTTAATCATCTCTGCAAAGGGGCTTTTCCACTCACTGGATGTAATTTCATAAAAACTTTGTAATTTCCCACTTAAAGCGTCTGTCACCCGGTTCTCTTTTCCTTTCAAATGTTTGATCTCGAAATCAAAACCACCTAGAAAATCCACCCACCGTGCTTGCCTAGCATTTAGGGTGGGTTGACTGAAATAATTGGTGAGACTGTGGTGGTCTGTTAATAATAAAAATTTTCTTCCCATAAGGTAATGTTGCCACATTTTCAGGGTGTGAATGACGGCTGCCAATTCTAAATCATAGGCAGAATATTTTTGCTCATGTTCCTTCAACTTCCTAGACTCGTAAGCAATTACCTTCCCTTCCTGCATCAACACACCTCCTACACCTTCTTTTCTTGTGTCAGTGCACACCACATACTCTTTTTTAGGGTTAGCTATGCTTAAAATGGGAGCGGTGGTGACCAGGTGCTTAAGCTACTCAAAACTTTTTTTGACATTCTGGGGTCCATCTGAAAGCTCTTCATTTTTCTATAAGGAAGTGATAGGATACGCTACTCTTGAGAATCCTTCCACGAATCGTATGTAATAACCGGCTAATCCCATGAAGGACCTGATGTCTGCTGCGTCCTTTGGTACTAGCCATTCCATTATAGTCCTTATCTTTTCGGGATCTACCGCGATCCCTTCCTTTGTGATTATATGGCCCAAGTACTGTCTTTCTTCCTTGAAGAAGTCGCACTTGCTGAACTTGGCATATAACTGGTGTTCCCGAAGGGTTTGCAGCACTAATCTGAGGTGCTCCTTGTGCTCTTCCATGGTGCAAGAATATATCAGTATATCATTAATAAAGATCAACACAAATATGTCCAAATATTGATGAAATATGTTGTTCATTAAACACATAAAAGTCGCTAGGGCATTGGTTAACCCAAAGGGTAGCACCACAAACTCGTAATGCCCATACCTTGTTCTGAAGGCAGTCTTAGCTATGTCTTCCTCTTTAATCCAGATTTGATGATAACCTGATTGCAAATCGATCTTGGAAAATACTGTTTCTCCTTTCACTTGATCAAAGAGTTCAACGATCTAGGGTAAAGGATACTTGTTTTTAATTGTCACTTTATTCAACTAACGATAATCTATGCACATGCGAAGGCTCCCGTTCTTTTTCTTAACAAACAACACTGGAGCCCCCCAAGGAGACACACTGGGGTGAATGTAATTTTTGTCTAGCAGCTCCTGTAACTTCATTTTTAACTTTGTCAACTCAGGTGTACTCGTACTGTAAGGTGTTCGGGATACCGGTGCTACCCCTGGTACCAGCTCGATAGTAAAGTCTATATCCCTTTTAGGTGGCAGTCTGGGAATCTCGTCTGGAAACACATCAGAAAATTCTTGTATCACAGGGACGTTTTCCAATGTGGTTGTTTTATCTTTCGAGTTAGCATAGCCCACTTGGATGGCATACATCCGACACCCATTTCTAATGCATTTTTCTAATTGAGAGGCAGTTATTGGCTGAATCTGCACTGATCGCTTAATCCCCTGTAGCTCCTGCCTTACTCCAAGTTCATCTCTATAATTGATAGTCTTTCTTTTGCAATTGACTAAGGACCAGTGTTTTTCTAGCCAATCCATACCAATAAGAATGTCATAAGAACCAAGGAGAAGTACATTCAAATTTGCCTTTATTTACTGTCCTGCTATCTTTAAGGGGCAGTTATCGACCTTAGAAAGTACCCTTCGCTTGGCCCCTGTATCCAGCCGTACTAACCATGGGTTCCTAAACTTAACAGTTTGCAATTTACAATGCTCCACTATCTTAGGACTAATGTAACTTAATGTGGCTCTAGGGTCAATTAAAATAGTTACAGTAAGGTCTGAGATTTTACCTTCGAATTCCACCATGGTTGGCTGGTACTCCGCCTGACAATCTTCTAAGGCCACATTAATTCTTGGTAGGTTGCATCCTACATCACCAACTGTAGATGCTTCTTGGATTTGGGAAACCTGTTTGGTCCCCTTTCGTTGTGGGTAGTTTTTAACATAGTGAGGCCCACCGCAGCCCCAACACTGCACCGGAGGTCTTACTGTCCCATCACTATCCATCCTTCCCAGCTATTCGCTGATTCTGGACTCATTAGCAGTCTTTGATCTAAGTGAATTCTTCTGTAAATTTTTGTTGTTCTGTCCCTTGGCGAAACTCTTGTTATTGTTACCATGATTCCCTTTATTATTTACAGTCATTTTGTTGCTTCTCTTATCATTCCATTTCTTACCCGAAATATCTCCCTTTTGTTTACTTTGCTGGTGGCAGATCTTGGCTTTACATATTACTTCATCCATGGTCTTTGGATTGTCAAACTCGATTCTTTCCCTCATGCTTAGGGGTAAACTACTGACAAACCTCTGTACTTTTGCCTTTTCTTCTCGAATATAAGGCACATAACACAGTAAGGAAGTAAAGCGAGTAATAAATTCATCCATAGTTTGTTGTCCCCACCGCAAGTCATGGAATTCCCGATCTTTTTCGTCATAGAAACGCTCAGTCAAGCATCTTTCTTTAAAGTACCTCTCAAATTTTTCCCAGGTAATATTCTGCTCGCTTACTCCTTTTACAATTTTAACTTCTTCCCACCATAGGGTGGCTTTTCCCTGCAATTGGAAAATGGCCAACCATGCTTTGAGGTTGTGGTCATACTCGTATAGCTAGAAATATTTATTCATATTAATCAACCATGCTTTAGCATCTTCCTCCAATTCTCCATCAAAATGTGGCAGTTTAATCTTGTGGAACTCCCCATGCAACTCTATCCGTTGCCTTTTTGAGGTGTGCTGCTCAGAAGCATTATCAGATCGTTCCTGTTATTCCTCCTCCCTTCCTTCTATCCCCTCGGGTCCTGTATGGTGACCCCGCTCCTCAGACTCCCTTTGCTGCTCAGCAATTGGATTTAGTGGTTGTTGGTTTTTCTTGTCAAATAGGCTTTTTATAACCCTTTCCTGTTCTAGAGTTAACCTTGTGTTATCTTCACACAGACGAGCCATTTTATTTTTCAACTCCTGTACAGTCTCAAGTATGGCGTGATTTGTATTGCGGGCCTCTTCCCCAAGTTGTACCCATAATTCTGGGCTACTTTTAGGACCTGTTACAGGCCCTTGACCCACCGGAAACCTGTGTGAGACATTGTCTGCTCTTCTCATCTTGGTAGTCTGTTCTTTTCCTGTACTCAACCTAAGAAAAGTGACAGAAGGATGATTAATGCTTTAACTATTTTTCCTCTTTTTTTTTTATCTGTAAACATCATAACTCATAAAATTGAACTGGAATAAAATGTTGTTATTGTTATCTGTCTGTGCTTATTTACTATGGAGACATACTTCCCAAAGGCCACAGTTTTTGAAACTGAGCTCTGATACCAATTGTAATGACTCCGACTTGGGTAAAACAATTTTATTTTTTTTGTTATGGTAAGAATTACCCTCGCCAGCTGACATGACTCATTGACATAACCCTATACATCATAGGAATTCCTAATGTTTAATTTTGGCACAAGTTTGTATGCGGTTTGGATTTTATTCCCAGTCCTAACGTAGAATCTTGAGGCTTATTTACTTGCCACTTGGGTGACATGCAATTACAGTCCACGCGGCAACATAATGTCTAGTAACTCTTCTGCCTTCACATGGCATGGATAAGGTGCCATTAATCTGGTTGACCGACCTATACGTGGCTAGCATATTAAGTCCCATCGCCATGGAAAGTCCCGCTTCAATCGAGGGTGGGGATCTCTCCTTTTTATCCGATGGTAGACTCACGGATTTCAACCTATGCCTCGGTCTGGGGTGGTGGAGCTGATTTGGAAAGGTTGCTCCTCGCGGAGCCAGCTCTCGTAAGCTCAACTCATGCTGCCCAAAGTGCCAACTCCTCAATTCTGGTTCACTGCTAGCGAATTTCGGTTCTACTGCTCCCTTCAGGTGAGTAAACTTTGCAGTGAAATTATTCTATGTAATTTTCCAGGCTAGCACGGCTCTCGTTCCGCATTAACCATGACTTCGTCCTTCCTTCCTTTGTTTGCAGAGTTTTGGTCTCGAGGGTGATAGCCTGTTGCATCTCTGAAGGGCTAGATTGGCACACGACGGCTCCATCCTACTCAAGTAAATATTTTTTACTCATGAAGTTGTCTTCCCTCTTCTAGATTGTCACAATTTTTCCTATGTCACATTACTGATGCAGTCTCTTGTTTCCATGTTTTGGTTTGTTTGGCATCAGGTTGGACACCTATCCTAACTCAAAGAAACCCTTCTGGCACAGGGTTCAGGGTTCCAGGTATGCACATTTCCTTTGGACGAGCCCTCGAATGGAAAGTCTTCATTCGTTCATAGATGGAAGGTTAGCAAAGGGGCATTCCTCGACTGTAACCCTGTCGAGTTTGTATGAAAGTTCATGAGGCTGAATTCGGGTTCTACGAGTGTACTTTTGTTTCCTTTGTCATTGGAATTTTGGCATTAAGCCTTAGTTTTAGTTCATGATTCGGCCCTTGGGGTATGGCACGGCTATGCGTAGCCATGCTACAACATGCTTCCCTCTTTCTATTGAATTGTAAATTAAAATACTCTGGTGTTTAATTCAGATATCGATGTTTACTCATTTACTATTCTTATACTACATGTTCTGAGAATAGATTTGTAATAGATGAAATGTGAAGTTTCTTGCATGGATGCCTGGTCCAGCCAGCTGTAGACTCTGGAACTGTGATTTATTATCTGTTTATATTACACAGTTTTGTTGAATGTATCTTATATTTGGTTTCAGTCTCGGACCCGCTTACTGCCGCAGGAATAATGACAGTTTGTTAGGTTTTTTTTCTTGTGCATTCAGATTTTGTTGCTTAAAATACCTTACTTAAAGATTTGTAGTTCTAGGGTATGAGACCTAGCCGCACCTAAGGATTGCCGTCTAGCCTAAGTAGGCTCAGACTCTGCTCCTAAATTGTTGCCTCATGGCATTGTAGCTCAGTCTTGGCTACAACGTACTATGGGCTCTACTTACATGTATTTTCAGCAAGATAGACCGACAACGCCGTAGTCTTTGTCTATACTATTTGTGGAAATTATCTTTGGTTCTGAGAAAATGCCAATTGCCAATCATTGTTGCGTGTGAAATGGTTTTCAACATATGGGTAATTACTACCTTTCCTGGTCTTTCTATTTCATGCACAATTTCTTGCTGTACTGTTTTATCATAATTATTAACGCGGACAGTTCCTTTTCCGATTGATTCCCATTTCTTTGTCTGTGACTACACTTGCAGAAACCCTACGTGGCTAATGCAAAACCCGAATACCTATTTTAATTAGATAAAGAAACAGAGGGATGTTATTATAACTCTATGCTAAGTTAGACTCTATATCTATCGCCATTACGCTATCATGTCATGACCTCAATGTATAACCCTTGGGTTCATCTTGACTCTAATTAATGACCATCGAAGAAACTGCTCACAGAAATTAATTGCCAGTTTAATACAACTATTAATTGTAGTTCTCGGATAAGACTGGTTTACAGAAAGAAAATCTTCAGTTCACAACAAATGTTAATGGAATTCAGGTTAACACTGCATACTTGATTTTCTGTCCAACAAGTAATTTCAAGAATAAGTCACCTCTGCTTTCTGCAGTCAGCGATCCACCCGAGCATGAGATTGTCCTTCGAGACCAATCTCCCCCTGGCTCACTCAAAGACAACAATCTTTGACGAATGTTTGCGCTTTGCACCCTTACCATTTGGTCATCACTAGACTTGGCAAGCTTCCTTTTTCCTGCCCACTGTCGGTCCTCTACCGCACAGTTCTCCCCATTTCCTTCCTTCCTTGGAAGTCACCCACGGTGGATGGGGAGGCACTTAGGGTTTGCACCTATTTCTTTTCTTATTTAAAAAAAAAAAAAAACAAAGAAAAAAGAACATAACTTCCCTCCTCAGAAGTTACATAATATTCCCGTGACTAGGAACTCATTTCCTTTATTTACTAATAATAAAATATCAATTTATACAGCATATAATACCATCATCCATTATTTTGTTTCTTTTCCTTTTAACTATGGTAAATAAAATATTTACAAAATCCTGGGGATATTACATGTACCATTTAGATAATTGCTTCTTATTTTTTTGCCATAATTTTGTGGATGTAGTTTCAATATTTATGCTATAACTTTTAACTATTTGTTCAAAATGTATAAATATAGCTATTACCCATATAAATAACAGATTTATCATCATAATTTAAGCAAATATTTAAATAAAAATGAATAAAAACAAGATGTAAATAAATATACCTACCAAAAATTATTGCTTACCATATTTTTCAAATACTTTAACATGTAAAATAAAAATATGCATTAAACAACAAAAAATAAATAAATAAATGACATTAACCAAAAAAACATGCTAACATTTATTTAATATTAATATTGTACTCTACCGTGTCCCCACTTAATATATTAATTTCATTGCTACGCGCTATTGCACTGTGTAAACAAATATTCGAGAAATCCACTTAATATATTAATATGATGGCTACGCGCTACGCCATTGTGTAAACAATTATCCGAGAAATTCGCTTTTAAAAAAAACAAGGATAATTTTAAATTTATTTATATGTACCCGAGAGACTCGGGTGTGCAGTTTTTGGTTGGTGTTATAATCATGGAACTTAAAAAAAAATATTTTATGTTACCTATATCCGTATATGCAGTTTTGTCGGTCAACTTTTCAATAATTGATTATTGATTTCCGAAAAAATAGTGTAGAATTATTTGGCATTATGCTCGGGTAATGAATCTCGGTTCTTCATTTTTATATAAACCTATAAGGTTGAAATATAAAGCAAAAATTCAATTAATAAAAATTTAATTTAGTATTTCACATAATTAATATTTTAATTTTAAAGCAAAGCTATTTGTATAAAAACATATACGGTTGAAATATAAAGTAAAAATTTTAACAAAAATTTAATTTTAATATTTCAAATAATTAATTTTTAATTTAAAGCAAATATTATTATTAAAATTAAGTTATTTATTAATTTTTATTTTTATTTTGTCAATTTTTTTTTTATTTTTTTTTAAGTTTTATATTGGTGACTTGAATAGGGTAGGTAATTGAATCGGTGACTTAATATCTCGGAGTGCTTAAACAGTGCACTCTAGGACCATCTATCTAGACATTGTGGACCTTTTGTTTTGTAACAAAATTTAAAAATATCTTAAAATTGTCAATGGTTCTTAGCTCGAGTGGTTAGGATTGAGGCTTGCCACCCCATCCACCTAGCCACCCTAGGGAATTTTCACTCCATTTGTGGTCAATAGGATTGTGTATTACCACCCCATCCACCTAACGGCCCCATGGAGTTTTCACTTCGTGTGTGGTCAATATTGGATGTCTACGCTCTTGCTTAGTCATTAGGTCTTTTTTGTCAATTTCTTCTTCTTCTTAAAATTATAATTATATTAGTTTATGGTGATAAGTATATTTATTTTAATTTAATTATTAATAATTATTAAGTAAATGGTAGAAGTTTAACATTTATGGAATATTTTAAAATATTGCTAGTGACAATCACAAATCAAAGGTTCATTTTTATCTCAAAAGTAGTTATGCAATTTCTACTCTTTTAATTAAATTGATTAACTAAAAAAATATGTTATATGAAATACGTTATGTTTTTTTGGGTACGTGCTTTTGAAAAGTCGTGATATTAGCCCATGATATTGTAACAAAGCCTATTTATACATTAAAAATATCTTTGATTAAAAATCTTCTTACATGTTTATAATAATAATAAAGTAGTTATAATTTAGTTTTTTTTTTTTTATGTTTTTATAGCTTTATGCTTATCATGAATAAATATCTAACAATTTACCAATCATTTAAATTATATGGCTAAACTAATTTAAGATTTAAAAAAAAAATTCATAAAATCTTTTTAATTTGTTAGATTTAAAATAAATTTTGTAAGTATTAAAACCTTATAAAAAATAGTATTTTATAAAGAATAGTATTTTTTGTTAAGATTGTGAATAAGATAATAAGTTAAATGAATAATTATGGGAAAGATGATTGGTATCTACTACCAAATATAGATTTCTTTGAGGTGTGACCGATCCTTCCAATATGTTCGTTTTCGAATTGGAACCTAACTTAAGAGATAAGTGGTCCCTATTTCTACAATAAGTAAGGGGTATGTGATGGATAATCTACTATGAGGTAGAATATTGATGATTGAGTAGCTTGGGATTTTATGGAAATAATATGAGTATTTAGATAAGAGGGTCAGGTGATATGTCTTATGATTGCCATTTCAAATTTGGTATTTCATATTCATTATTCTAATGTACAAATCATATTGTGTAAACGCTGTGTTTTATAATAATCATAATTGTGATAACGAGTGTGTGATATAAAGCTATGAATATACAAATAAGGGAAGAATATGGTTTAATTATACAAAACATTTTATGTAAGGTTCTAAACTCCTTTAGATCGGGCCCATTAATGGAGAGAAAGAACCTTGTAATGTTATATTTTTTTGGTTTTTTTTGTTTTCATGACTTTACGGGTAGATAAATTAATTAGTTTTAATAATAAAAAAAATATATTATCACTCTAGTGTATTTTGAAATTCCAGATTTTTAACATTGTATAGTTAATTGTAACAAATAAATCTTTATTAAAATAAAAAATATGGGATGATATAGTAACAAAAATATTTAACTTTAGAAAATTATACTCAGAAAAGTAGAATTTTTTTTAGTATATTTTTTTTTACAATGTTACAATACAATATATATATCAGTGAAATCCATAAAATAATCAATCTATTTAGCCTAGATTAGAATATAACCATACTTTCTTAACCAAAATTACAAAACCATGAGTTGAACTACCATGCATTTCAAAATTGTTCAAACGTGAAAATTGTGTGCTAAAAACTGCCAAAAATGAACACAAGACAATCACTTTTTTTCGTTCCATGGAGGGGGCGAAGGGGGGTAGAGTGGGATGTGGGGTTTTCATTACCCTTGAACCTTCATGTAGCAATGCTTCTCGTTCAATAACAAATACATGAGATGATCAACAACTGATTCGAGATACACATAGTGATTTTCGTTACTCCTTGTGAAGCCAAGTCTTGATATATACGTATAAATTTTTTGATACCATATCCTTGGTGACTGCTTGAATCCATAAATTACATTTTTTACTTACATGTAAACTCTTTATCTCCCTTCGCCACAAATCCACATGGCTACTTCATGTATATTTCTACGTCCATATCCCAATGTCTGAATGTTGTCTTCACGTCTATCTGTTCAATTTCAAAATAAAAATCAACATTAATAGATAAAATAAATATAATAGAAGTTATCTTGGTAATAAGAGAAGAAATATCATCAAATTCAATTCCCTCTACCTTGGAATAAGATTTGCTACCTATGGGCATTCTTATAACTTAATTAGATCTCGAACTTCATTTTTTCCAAGGCTTGCATTTCTTTAACGATGGCATTCTTCCAAAGTTTTCCACCCTCTGAATCCAAAGGTTTTAAAAACTGATAATTGTGATACTCATTATATGATATAATATTATGAGTATATGAATAATGGAAGGATATGGTTTAACTATAGCAATGTTTTATTCAAGGTTCTAAAATCCCTACATAGATCCCACTAGTGGAGAGAAACATCCTACCATGTTACCATTTGGTCTAAGATGATCACCAACTAATTTGAGATACTCATAGTTATCTACATTTCCCCTTATGAAGTCAAGTCTTGATATATAGGTATCAAATTTTTGATACCACATCCTTGGTGGTAGCTTTAACCCATAAAGGAATTCTTTAACTTGCATATAAACTCTTTATTTCCCTTCACCACAAATCCTTCTAGCTAATTAATGTATATTTCTACTTCCATAACCCCATTTAGGAAGGTTGTCTCATGTCTATTTGTTCTACTTCAAAATCAAAAGCAACATTTATAGATAAAAGAAATATAATAGAAGTTAACTTGGAAATAGGTGAAAAATATCATGAAATTCAATTCCATGTACATAGAAATAAGATTTTTCTATTAATTGGGATTTATATTTCTCCATTCTTTCTTTTACATTCAGATTCTTCTTAAACACCCATTTTCTTGCTACCTATGGGCTTCCTTCTAACTGATAACTCCACTAGATCTCAAACCTCATTTTTGTCCAAGGCTTGCATTTCTTCATCCATGGCATTCTTCCAAAGTTTTACATCCTCTAAATTTATTGCCCCCTATAGTTTTACGATCATCATCAATAAAAAAGAAAATAAAATTTGGTTGAAAATTAAGTGGAGTATACCTTTCTAACTACCTTTATTTTGAATCAATCTCCTCAGCATTGGATGATGTGGTTTTTCTTCTTCTCATTTCTATTCTTTAATAGAGTTTGATTCATCATCCTTCAATTCAAATTATATCTTCTCTCGTTATTTCTCCCTAAGTAATAATTGTTCTTTGAAAACATTTTGATTTCTCTAAGTACCATATGTAGACTATACATAACCTTGTTAGTTTTTAGTTGTTAATATATAGAGATTGTGATCCGGATTTAAACAGGAATGCAACAAATTACAGATATAATCATACATATAGAGATGCAACAAAAATAATACTTCATTTCATTACTGTAAAATATTGAAATATGCTTACAAATAGAAATGGAAATAAATTAGCTAGGCTGATGGTAGCTTATCTCTGAGAAGCGATGTGACAGCTACATGCCTCTAAACTCTCTTACAATGAGGCTCAGAGGCATATTTATTGTTAAGAAGCAATGGAAAACCCTAAACATCCAAAAACCTAACCCTAGGAGATGAAGTGTGAAACTATGGACCCCGTTTTAGATTAACGAAGTATTCACATTAAAAATAATTTTTTTTTTTTTTTTGAAATTTAAAATTTTTAAATAATTCAAATGTTATAAATTAATCTAGATTTAAATTTTTATTAGGGTACATTTTTATTTTTTACATAAACGTAGTTAATATAAGATTAGGCGTCAAGTTGATATAATATTAACATCTAGTTCAAAGTTTAATATCCAGTGTTTTATATTTGTTTTCAACAAAGCTATAAAATTTCCAAAATATTTTAATCATTGTAAATACAATGTTATCTCGATCACAAAAGCGTCTACTGTAAACTCCTGACTTCCAAAATACCAAATACCTGACTTCCAAAATACCAAATAGGTTCTGTATGTAGCCAGACTATTCAGCATTTGAGATCCCAATACTTATTCCAAAACGTTTATCTCTGAATGTAAATCCTAATATACAGCTAAGAAACATGCCCTAACTCTGTTACTTCGTAAGTCACACCACCCGTGAATCTCCTGATTTATATTATCACACATCTTTCGAATGGCTGCATAAGTTTCAGGTAGGTGATATTCAATGATGGCCAGAATGAATTTTGTCTTGTAGTGACCGTTGTAGCCCTCATGCATAACATATTTCCTGGCAGATCTTGCATCTCTGCATTTACACAAAATCTCATCCCTTGCATGATTACTCCTCTCTAAGAGTGGTTAAACTCTCTCAGGATTAAAGGATGCACTACAGAGTTATCATTATAATAAAAAATTAAGTTATTTGGAATAATTTATTAGTGGTTGGTAAAAGGCAAGATTTTATTCTTGTCAAAGGTCAGGATTTTACTCTTGTCAAATGTTAGGATTTTACTCTTGTCAAATGTTTCTAGGTCTTGGGCCATTAATATGTTTTCTTAGGTCCACGGAAGACAAGCTCTTAACCAAACAAAAATAGTTTTAGGACATACTCAGCCCATTATCTTTGCATTATATTAAACTTTACAAAAATTTTAATTTAAAATTTAAGAATTAAAGTCGTGCAAAATAAATAATAAAACTTAAAAAGTTGTTGAAAACACTTTATCAACTTAATATGACTTTTAATTCTTTTTACATAAAAAATAATGGGCAGCTATCTACATATCAATCACAATTATCATTAAAATTTATTACAGTATGTTTATGTCATTACATTTTGTCTTTTATTTCATATTTTTTATTTAAAAATAAATTTCTAACTAAAAATTATATAAATTTCATCAACTATACTTTTCATTTTTTAAAGCACTCGTTTATGTGTAATTTTAGTTATCAATTACTTTTTGCATAAAACACAAGTATTGTATTATTCTTATTAGCTATCAATTACTTTGAAGGTTTTGTTGCAACATTTGTACCATGTAGATAATTGCTTCTGTTTTTTTTTGCCATAATTTTATGGATGTAGTTTCAATATTTATGCTATAACTTTTAACTATTTGTTCAAAATGTTTAAAAATAGCTAATACTCATGTAAATAACAGATTTACCATCCTAATTTAAGCAAGTATTTAAATAAAAAAGGAATAAAAACAAGATGTAAATAAATATACTTACCAAAAATTATTATCTACTATTTTTTTCAAATACTTTAACATATAAAAAAATCTAAATTAAAAAAAAAAAATAGAAATAACATTTAAAAAAAAATATACAACATGCAACACTTATTTAATATTAATATTGTACTCTACCGTGTCCCCACTTAATATATTAATTTGATTGCTACGCGCTATTGCACTGTGTAAACAAATATTCGAGAAATCCTCTTAATATATTAATATGATGGCTACGCCCTACGGCACTGTGTAAACAAATATCCGAGAAATTCGCTGTTAAAAAAAATGTTCATTTTTAAATTTATTTATATGTACCCGAGAGACTCGGATGTGCAGTTTTTGGTTGGTGTTATAATCATGGAACTTTAAAAAAATTATTTATGTACCTATATCTGAGAAACTCGCATGTGCAGTTTTTTCGGTCAGCTTTTCAATAATTGATTCTTTATTTCCGAAAAAATAGTGTAGAATTATTTGGCATCATTCTCGGGTAATGAATCTCGGTTCTTCATTTTTAAATAAACATATAAGGTTGAAATATAAAGCAAAAATTCAATTAATAAAAAATTAATTTAGTATTCAAATAATTAAATTTAATTTTAAAGCAAGCTATTTTTATAAAACATTTACCGTTGAAATATAAAGTAAAATTTATTACAAAAAGTTAATTTAATATTTCAATCATTAATATTTTATTAAAGCAAATATTATTATTAAAATTAAAGTATTAATTAATTTTTGGTCAATTTTTTTTGAGTTTAATTGGTAGGCTTCATATATTGTATTCGAGAATAGCACTTGAATAGGGTAGGTAATTGAATTTGTGATTTAATATCTAGGAGTGCTTAAACAGTGCACTTTACGACCATCTATCCAAGATATTGTGGACCTTTTGTTTTGTAACAAAAATTAAAAAATATATTAAAATTGTCAATGGTTCTTAGGTCAAGTGGTTAGGATTGAGGCTTGCCACCCCATCCACCTAGCCACCCTAGGGAATTATGTCAATAGGATTATCTCTTACCACCCAATCCACCTAGCGGCCCCATGGAGTTTTCACTCCGTGTGTGGTCAATATGGATGTGTAGGCTCTTGCTTAGTCATTAGGTCTTTTTTTGTTAGTTTTTTTCTTTTTAAAATATAATTATAATTAGGTTCTATTGGTGATAATTATATTTATCTTAATTTAATTATTAATAATTATAAGTTAAATGGAGGAGGGTTTAACATTTATGAAAATTTTAAAATTGTTGTTGTCAAGTAACCAATCACAAAATCAAATGACTTCATTATGGTATCTCAGGAACAGTAGTATATTGACTTTCTACTCTTAATTAAATTGATGGGATTAAAAAGAATGTTTATGAAATAAGTTATGTTTTTGCCGAGGGGCAGGAATACCTATTTTGTGATAAAAGTCTGGATATTTAGCCCGATGATATTGTCACAAATACCGTATTCATAACATTTAGAGAAAATATCCTTAGTTAAGAATTTTCTATATATATTTATAATAAATAATAAAGTTATAAGATTTAGTTTTTTTTTATAATATCAGTAATGTGCAATATGGTCATGGAAATATTTTTTTTATGCTTCTCATAGATTGATATTTATGCTCTGAATTGAATATCTATCAGGTTTACTAATAATATTATTTAGATAGCTAAACTTGAATTTATGATTTTTAAAAAATTGACCATAAAATATTTTTTATTTGTTAGATTTTTTAAAATAAATTTTGTAACTAATTTTTAAAACCTTATAAGGAATAGTATTTTATAAAGAATAGTATTTATTTGTTAAAATTTAGTAAATAAGATAATAACTTAAATGGACATAATTATGGAAAAATTGTTGGGTATCTACTAGAAATAGATTTCTTTGAAGTGTGACTGATCCCTTCCAAATATTTTCGTATTTGGAATTGGAATCAACATTAAGAAGAATAAATGGTCCCTAAGGTGTTACAATAAAGTAAGGGGAATAGGATGGATAATCTACTATGAAGTAGGAATTTGATTGATTGAGTTAGCTTGGGATTTTATGGAAATAATATGAATATTTAGATAAGAAGGGATCATGGTGATAGCGTCTTATGATTTTCCATTTTAAATTTGTATATTTTCATACTCATTAATATCTAATTATACTCATTAATATCTAATTTAATATTTAAGGTTTACAACAATTATAATTGTGATAATTCATATTTAAGGTTTACAAAAATCATAATTGTGATAACTAGTGAGGAATATAATAATCATAATTGTGATAAGCAATGTGTGATATAATATTATGAATATATAAATAATGGAAGAATCTGGTTTAATTATACAAAGCATTTTATATAAAGTTCTAAATTCCTTTAGATAGGGTTTATTAGTGGAGAGAAAGAACCTTGTAATGTTATTTTTTTTGTTTTCATGGCTTTATTGGTAGATAAATTAATTAGTTTTAATTTAGAAAATATCTATTATCAATTTGATGTATTTTGACATTCTAGATTTTAACATTCTACAGTTAATTGTCACAAATAAACCCTTATTAAAATAAAAAAGATGGAATGATATAGAGATAAAAATATTTTACCCTATATTGAGAAAAGTAGATTTTTTAGTAGATTTTTCTTTACAATGTTACAATACAATACGTATATCTAGTGAAATCCATAAAAGAATCAATTTGTTTACCCTAGATTAAAATATAATCATAATTTCTTAACCAAAATTACAAAACCATGAGTTGGACCACCATGCATTTCAAAACTGCTCAAAAGTGAAAATTGTGTGCTAAAAACTGCAAAAAATGAACACAAGACCACCCCGTTTTTTTGTTTCATGGGGGGGCGAAGGGGGGTAGAGTGGGATGTGGGGTTTTCATTACCCTTGAACCTTCATGTAGCAAGGCTTCCCATTCAATAACAAATATATGAGATGATCAACAACTGATTCAAGATACACATAGTGACTTTCATTACTCCTTCTGAAGCCAAGTCTTGATATATAGGTATAAATTTTTTGATACCATATCCTTCATGACTGCTTGAACCCATAAATGAAATTTTTTGCTTGCATGTAAACTCTTTATCTCCCTTCGCCATAGATCCACATGGCTACTCCATGTATATTTCTACGTCCATATCCGAATGTCTGAATGTTCTCTTCACGTCTATCTATTCAACTTCAAAATCAAAAGCAACATTAACAGATAAAATAAATATAATAGAAGTTATCTTGGAAATAAGAGAAAAAATAGCATCAAATTCAATTCCCTCTACCTTGGAATAAGATTTGGCTACTAATTGAGATTTGTATATTCTTCCTTCTACAATCAAATTCTTCTTAAAGACCCATTTGCTACTTATGGGCATTCTTATAGCTTATAACTTAATGAGATCTCAAACTTCATTTTTTCCAAGGCTTGCATTTCTTTAACGATGGCATTCTTCCAAAGTTTTCCACCCTTTGAATCCAAAGGTTTTAAAAACTGATAATTGTGATACTCATTGTATGATATAATATTATGAATATATAAATAATGGAAGGATATGGTTTAACTATAGCAATGTTTTATCCAAGGTTCTAAAATCCCTACATAGATCCTACTAGTGGAGAGAAAGATCCTAGCTATGTTACTGTTTGGTATAAGATGATCACCAACTAATTTGAGATACTCATCGTAATCTACATTTCTCCTTATGAAGCCAAGTCTTGATATATACGTATCAAATTTTTGATACCACATCCTTGGTGGTATCTTTAACCCATAAAGGATTTTTTTAACTTGCATTTAAACTCTTTATTTCCCTTTACCACAAATCCTTCTAGCTAATTAATTTATATTTCTACTTCCATAACCCCATTTAGGAAGGTTGTCTCATTTCTATTTGTTCTGCTTCAAAATCAAAAGCAACATTTATAGATGAAAAAAAAATATAATAGAAGTTAACTTGGAAATAGGTGAAAAATATCATGAAATTCAATTCCATGTACATAGAATAAGATTTTTCTACTAATTGAGCTTTATATTTCTCCATTCTTTCTTTTACATTCAGATTCTTCTTAAACACCCATTTTCTTGCTACCCATGGGCTTCCTTCTAACTGATAAGTCCAATAGATCTCAAACCTCATTTTTGTCCAAGGCTTGCATTTCTTATCCATGGAATTCTTCCAAAGTTTTACATCCTCTAAATTTATTTCCCCCTATACTTTTAGGATCATCATCAATAATAAAGAAAATAAAATTTGGTTGAAAATTAAGTGGAGTATACCTTTCTAACTGCCTTTATTTTGAATCAATCTCCTCAGTATTGGATGATGTGGTTTTTCTTCTTCTCATTTCTATCCTTTAATAAAGTCTGATTCATCATCCTTCAATTCAAATTATATCTTCTCTGGTTATTTCTCCCGAAGTAATAATTATTCTTTGAAAACATTTTGATTTCTCTAAGTACCATATGTTGACTATACATAACCTTGTTAGTTTTTAGGATCCAAGGCTTATAACCTTTCAAACCATCTTTATATGCAATAAATATACATTTTTCATCTTTCTTATCT
>APFE031244887.1:0-13204 GCA_000404065.3 Pinus taeda | reverse complement strand
TCATCTTGGTAGTCTGTTCTTTTCCTGTACTCAACCTAAGAAAAGTGACAGAAGGATGATTAATGCTTTAACTATTTTTCCTCTTTTTTTTTTATCTGTAAACATCATAACTCATAAAATTGAACTGGAATAAAATGTTGTTATTGTTATCTGTCTGTGCTTATTTACTATGGAGACATACTTCCCAAAGGCCACAGTTTTTGAAACTGAGCTCTGATACCAATTGTAATGACTCCGACTTGGGTAAAACAATTTTATTTTTTTTGTTATGGTAAGAATTACCCTCGCCAGCTGACATGACTTATTGACATAACCCTATACATCATAGGAATTCCTAATGTTTAATTTTGGCACAAGTTTGTATGCGGTTTGGATTTTATTCCCAGTCCCAACGTAGAATCTTGAGGCTTATTTACTTGCCACTTGGGTGACATGCAAATACTGTCCACGCGGCAGCATAATGTCTAGTAACTCTTCTGCCTTCACATGGCATAGATAAGGTGCCATTAATCTGGTTGACCGACCTGTACGTGGCTAGCAGATTAAGTCCCATCGCCATGGAAAGTCTCGCTTCAATCGAGGGTGGGGATCTCTCCTTGTTATCCGATGGTAGACTCACGGATTTCAACCTATGCCTCGATCTGGGGTGGTGGAGCTCATTTGGAAAGGTTGCTCCTCGCGGAGCCAGCTCTCGTAAGCTCAACTCATGCTGCCCGAAGTGCCAACTCCTCAATTCTGGTTCACTGCTAGCGAATTTCGGTTCTACTGCTCCCTTCATGTGAGTAAACTTTGCAGTGAAATTATTCTATGTAATTTTCCAGGCTAGCACGGCTCTCGTTCCGCGTTAACCGTGACTTCGTCCTGCCTTCCTTTGTTTGCAGGGTTTTGGTCTCGAGGGTGATAGCCTGTTGCATCTCTGAAGGGCTAGATTGGCACACGACGGCTCCATCCTACTCAAGTAAATATTTTTGACTCATGCAGTTGTCTTCCCTCTTCTAGATTGTCACAATTTTTCCTATGTCACATTACTGATGCAGTCTCTTGTTTCCATGTTTTGGTTTGTTTGGCATCAGGTTGGACACCTATCCTAACTCAAAGAAACCCTTCTGGCACAGGGTTTAGGGTTCCAGGTATGCACATTTCCTTTGGACGAGCCCTCGAATGGAAAGTCTTCATTCGTTCATAGATGGAAGGTTAGCAAAGGGGCATTCCTCGACTGTAACCCTGTCGAGTTTGTATGAAAGTTCATGAGGCTGAATTCGGGTTCTACAAGTGTACTTTTGTTTCCTTTGTCATTGGAATTTTGGCATTAAGCCTTAGTTTTAGTTCATGATTCGGCCCTTGGGGTATGGCACGGCTATGCGTAGCCATGCTACAACATGCTTCCCTCTTTCTATTGAATTGTAAATTAAAATACTCTGGTGTTTAATTCAGATATCGACGTTTACTCATTTACTATTCTTATACTACATGTTCTGAGAATAGATTTGTAATAGATGAAATGTGAAGTTTCTTGCATGGATGCCTGGCCCAGCCAGCTGTAGACTCTGGAACTGTGATTTATTATTTGTCTATATTACACAGTTTTGTTGAATGTATCTTATATTTGGTTTCAGTCTCGGACCCGCTTACTGCCGCAGGAATAATGACAGTTTGTTAGGTTTTTTATCTTGTGCATTCAGATTTTGTTGCTTAAAATACCTTACTTAAAGATTTGTAGTTCTAGGGTATGAGACCTAGCCGCACCTAAGGATTGCCATCTAGCCTAAGTAGGCTCAGACTCTGCTCCTAAATTGTTGCCTCACGGCATTGTAGCTCAGTCTTGGCTACAACGTACTATGGGCTCTACTTCCATGTATTGTCAGCAAGATAGACTGACAACGCCGTAGTCTTTGTCTACACTATTTTTGGAAACTATCTTTGGTTCTGAGAAAATGCCAATTGCCAATCATTGTTGCGTGTGAAATGGTTTTCAACATATGGGTAATTACTACCTTTCCTGGTCTTTCTATTTCATGCATAATTTCTTACTGTATTGTTTTATCATAATTATTAACGCGGACAGTTCCTTTTCCGATTGATTCCCATTTGTTTGTCTGTGACTACACTTGCAGAAACCCTTCGTGGCTAATGCAAAACCCGAATACCTATTTTAATTAGATAAAGAAACAGAGGGATGTTATTATAACTCTATGCTAAGTTAGACTCTATATCTATCGCCATTACGCTATCATGTCATGACCTCAATGTATAACCCTTGGGTTCATCTTGACTCTAATTAATGACCATCGAAGAAACTGCTCACAAAAATTAACTGCCAGTTTAATACAACTATTAATTGTAGTTCTCGGATAAGACTGGTTTACAGAAAGAAAATCTTCAGTTCACAACAAATGTTAATGGAATTCAGGTTAACACTGCGTACTTGATTTTCTGTCCAACAAGTAATTTCAAGAATAAGTCACCTCTGCTTTCTGCAGTCAGCGATCCACCCGAGCATGAGATTGTCCTTCGAGACCAATCTCCCCCTGGCTCACTCAAAGACAACAATCTTTGATTAATGTTTGCGCTTTGCACCCTTACCATTTGGTCATCACTAGACTTGGCAAGCTTCCTTTTTCCTGCCCACCGTGGGTCCTCTACCGCACAATTCTCCCCATTTCCTTCCTTCCTTGGAAGTCACCCACGGTGGATGGGGAGGCACTTAGGGTTTGCACCTATTTCTTTTCTTATTTAAAAAAAAAAAAAACAACAAAAAAAAAAGAACATAACTTCCCTCCTCAGAAGTTACATAATATTCCCGTGACCAGGAACTCATTTCCTTTATTTACTAATAATAAAATATCAATTTATACAGCATATAATACCATCATCCATTATTTTGTTTCTTTTCCTTTTAACTATGGTAAATAAAATATTTACAAAATCCTGGGGATATTACATGTACCATTTAGATAATTGCTTCTTATTTTTTTTACCATAATTTTGTGGATGTAGTTTCAATATTTATGCTATAACTTTTAACTATTTGTTCAAAATGTCTAAATATAGCTATTACCCATATAAATAACAGATTTATCATCATAATTTAAGCAAATATTTAAATAAAAAATGAATAAAAACAAGATGTAAATAAATATACCTACCAAAAATTATTGCTTACCATATTTTTCAAATACTTTAAAATAAAAACATGTAAAATAAAAATATGCATTAAACAACAAAAAAATAAATAAATGACATTAACCAAAAAAAACATGCAACACTTATTTAATATTAATATTGTACTCTACCGTGTCCCCACTTAATATATTAATTTCATTGCTACGCGCTATTGCACTGTGTAAACAAATATTCGAGAAATCCACTTAATATATTAATATGATGGCTACGCGCAGGGTAGGAATTTGGATTTCTCTTTACCCGTCATACAATATTTTTTTGATGTTTTGGGTCTTTATGTTTCCCGTCAAGAAACGTTATATTATATTAAAAATTTTGCCCTTCAAGAGTGATGTTCTCATAATAAATTAACCCTTCACTAATAAAGTTTTTATTAAAAAATTACCATTCAATAAATAATTATGTTGAAAATTTTCATATATTTATCGTAAGGAAAAAAACCAAAATTTGAAAAAACTCAATTGTGGAGGTTTCAATAAAAAGTGGTGAACATTTGAAATTTGCCCATTTAAAGTATATAATCAGTCCAAGGTAAAACGCTTGATGGTTATCCATTTCATATATTTAAATTATCATTTAAAGCCAACAATTTACATTATGCCACATGCAAATTCAAAGATAATTTATGACATTATCTAATATAATGTTTGATACAAAATATAAATATATGACACCTTAAAAAGGCATAAGAATGTACCACCAACTTCCAACCATCCAATAAGAGAAATACATTTGGAAACAAATTATTAATTCATACATATACATAAATGATGGTTTACTCAAAAATCCAGTTACATCAAACTAATGTCACAACTTACGAGTTTCTAAATTCCATTGCTCCAATGACAATGAAAGCAATGAAATGCTTCATGTTGCACGAAACTTATGCATTAAAGCCAAATAAAGAAGGGAATCGCATATATGTGTAAAAAATATCCTTGTATTTAAATGCATCTTGAGAAGAATAAAGCGAGAAAAGATATGCCATAGTACCAAAATGATAAAATCCAAAGGCATCACATCTTTTACCACCTTTTCTACAAGATTGGTAAGATGTGGTATTTTTTCAACCTTGATGGCATTTTTCATGTGCCATCAACCTATAACAACAACACATGAAAAAACTTTCAAATGATATCTTCAACTTCTTTTTACATCAGTGATCATCAATGTAACTATTCATCCTGTATTCCACATTCCATCAATAAACAAAGAACGTTAAAATTTCATATAAAAAATATAAATATAATAGAGGACAACTATATATATATAAGCTATATTGATGTTTGATGAATAATAGATTTTGCATGAGTTGTTACAGCATCATATTGAATGGTATTACATCCATCTCCAATACCCCGTGGACCTTGAGCTTTGTATTTCTCACAAATTTTTCACTTCATACTAATCTTTCCATATTCAACGTTGATACTATAAACCCAAGGATGTTTTATCGTCCACTCTTCTCGAAATTCACGTTTTAAGAAAGCCTTCCTCCTCCAACTACTAGATCCACCATCTTATCCTTCCTCTTCATGGCCATGATTTTCAAGATCAACAACAAACTCTTCATTGACATCTTCATTAGCATCATCATTCAAATCGGGTATAGATGGAATATCTTTAACATTAAAAGTCTTTGATGTCTTAAAATATCCATAAAAATTGTTAATAGTTGATTGACCCTTTCTTTTTGGAGGCATTTCTATTTAAATAATGTACCTACATGCAAAACAATAACAATAAATTAATAATTTAAAAAAATTACAAAGAAAATAACTTTATATAAACTTAAAATCCTACCACAAAATAATGCCTTAACCATGCACCATGTCACCATCTAATCTAAATCACGTGACATCAATTTAGGCTTCAATTTCAAAGGAACTCTAATTATGGTAAAGCTTCGATTTATTTTCGCTTTTAGTATCGCCAAGTGTGTCGGTTATCCCACTGTCCCTGAAAAGGCATTTTTTTTAGCAGTCAAAATGGAGCACTATTTTGGTTAGTTATTTTAAGTCTAGTGTTCTCCCTAAAAGGTTATAAGTTAAAATTTAGGAATTTTAAATCTAGTCATTAAAATTAAAATTTTGTTTGTTTCACTGTCAGTTAAAGTTTTAACAGATTTATCGTTGTAAATAAGTTTAAAAACCAAAAATATTTTTAAAAACAAAAAATAATTTTTTGTTTTTATCACTGTTGGTTGAAGTTTCAACAGATTGATTCGCTGTAAAAATAAGTTTAAAAACCAGAATCTTTTTGAAAACCAAGAGAAACTTTCAGTGGAATGTCAATTTCTAGGCCAAGAAACTATATTCTGCATAATGATAAACCCTTGTTTTAAAGCGATCAGTGGATTGTGATTCTATATACCATCTGGAAAGTTACCGTTCCTACTCTACTCTCATTCCAGATAATGCGATCCGTAATTTAATATGTTTATTGGTTACCTTCGTTGATCGCTTATTAGAATTTAGCATATTTTCAATTAAAAAGACTTGCCCAAAAAATACCCTGTTGTATGAAAAATAAAGGGGCGTAAGTTGTAACTATACCAATGCTGATTAGAATTTAGCATATTTTCAATTAAAAAAAGTTGCCCAAAAAATACCCTGTTATATGAAAAACTTGCCGCATAAGAACGTTTGGTGCGTAAAAACGTTTTGGAAAAAGTTCAAAACGTCAAAAATCCATCTTTTACTCTTCCAGGCACGTCACTCAAAACGGGCAATGACAAATTCCAGCCATCAAATACATGCAAAAAGCCTTATGACAGGGAAAATGCCCGTCAAATTCCATCCCTGGCTACACGCTACGGCATTGTGTAAACAAATATCCGAGAAATTCGCTTTTAAAAAAAACAAGGATAATTTTAAATTTATTTATATGTACCCGAGAGACACGGGTGTGCAGTTTTTGGTTGGTGTTATAATCATGGAACTTAAAAAAAAATATTTTATGTTACCTATATCCGTATATGCAGTTTTGTCGGTCAACTTTTCAATAATTGATTATTGATTTCCGAAAAAATAGTGTAGAATTATTTGGCATTATGCTCGGGTAATGAATCTCGGTTCTTCATTTTTATATAAACCTATAAGGTTGAAATATAAAGCAAAAATTCAATTAATAAAAATTTAATTTAGTATTTCACATAATTAATATTTTAATTTTAAAGCAAAGCTATTTGTATAAAAACATATACGGTTGAAATATAAAGTAAAAATTTTCATTAAAAAAATTAATTTATATTTCGAAATAAATTAATATTTTAATTTTAAGCAAAATAATATTATTAAATTATAAGTTATTAATTAATTTTTATTTTTATTTTGTCAATTTTTTTTTTATTTTTTTTTAAGTTTTATATTGGTGACTTGAATAGGGTAGGTAATTGAATCGGTGACTTAATATCTCGGAGTGCTTAAACAGTGCACTCTAGGACCATCTATCTAGACATTGTGGACCTTTTGTTTTGTAACAAAATTTAAAAATATCTTAAAATTGTCAATGGTTCTTAGCTCGAGTGGTTAGGATTGAGGCTTGCCACCCCATCCACCTAGCCACCCTAGGGAATTTTCACTCCATTTGTGGTCAATAGGATTGTGTATTACCACCCCATCCACCTAACGGCCCCATGGAGTTTTCACTTCGTGTGTGGTCAATATTGGATGTCTACGCTCTTGCTTAGTCATTAGGTCTTTTTTGTCAATTTCTTCTTCTTCTTAAAATTATAATTATATTAGTTAATGGTGATAAGTATATTTATTTTAATTTAATTATTAATAATTATTAAGTAAATGGTAGAAGTTTAACATTTATGGAATATTTTAAAATATTGCTAGTGACAATCACAAATCAAAGGTTCATTTTTATCTCAAAAGTAGTTATGCAATTTCTACTCTTTTAATTAAATTGATTAACTAAAAAAATATGTTATATGAAATACGTTATGTTTTTTTGGGTACGTGCTTTTGAAAAGTCGTGATATTAGCCCATGATATTGTAACAAAGCCTATTTATACATTAAAAATATCTTTGATTAAAAATCTTCTTACATGTTTATAATAATAATAAAGTAGTTATAATTTAGTTTTTTTTTTTTTATGTTTTTATAGCTTTATGCTTATCATGAATAAATATCTAACAATTTACCAATCATTTAAATTATATGGCTAAACTAATTTAAGATTTAAAAAAAAAAAATCATAAATCTTTTAATTGTTAGATTTTTAAATAATTTTGTAAAGTAATTTTTAAAACCTTATAAAAAAATAGTATTTTATAAAGAATAGTATATTTTTTGTTAAAGATTTAGTGAATAAGAAATAAAGTTAAAGTCAACATAATTATGGAAAAATTATTCGGTATTTACTACCAATATATTTCTTTCTTTGAGGTGTGACCGATCCCTTCCAAATATGTTCGTATTTCTAATTGGAACCAACGTTAAGAGGAATAAGTGGCCCCTAATGTGCTACAATAAAGTAATAAAGTAAGGGGAATAGGATGGATAATCTACTATCAAGTAGGGATTTGATTGATTGAGTTATGTTGGGATTTTATGGAAATAATATGAGTATTTAGATAAGAAGGGATCATGGTGATAGGGTTTTATGATTTGCCATTGCAATTGCATATTTACATATCATTAATATCTAAGGTTTACAAAAATCATAATTGTGATAAACAGTGTGTTGATATAATAATCATAATTGTGATAACGAGTGTGTGATATAAAGCTATGAATATACAAATAAGGGAAGAATATGGTTTAATTATACAAAACATTTTATGTAAGGTTCTAAACTCCTTTAGATCGGGCCCATTAATGGAGAGAAAGAACCTTGTAATGTTATATTTTTTTGGTTTTTTTTGTTTTCATGACTTTACGGGTAGATAAATTAATTAGTTTTAATAATAAAAAAAATATATTATCACTCTAGTGTATTTTGAAATTCCAGATTTTTAACATTGTATAGTTAATTGTAACAAATAAATCTTTATTAAAATAAAAAATATGGGATGATATAGTAACAAAAATATTTAACTTTAGAAAATTATACTCAGAAAAGTAGAATTTTTTTTAGTATATTTTTTTTTACAATGTTACAATACAATATATATATCAGTGAAATCCATAAAATAATCAATCTATTTAGCCTAGATTAGAATATAACCATACTTTCTTAACCAAAATTACAAAACCATGAGTTGAACTACCATGCATTTCAAAATTGTTCAAACGTGAAAATTGTGTGCTAAAAACTGCCAAAAATGAACACAAGACAATCACTTTTTTTCGTTCCATGGAGGGGGCGAAGGGGGGTAGAGTGGGATGTGGGGTTTTCATTACCCTTGAACCTTCATGTAGCAATGCTTCTCGTTCAATAACAAATACATGAGATGATCAACAACTGATTCGAGATACACATAGTGATTTTCGTTACTCCTTGTGAAGCCAAGTCTTGATATATACGTATAAATTTTTTGATACCATATCCTTGGTGACTGCTTGAATCCATAAATTACATTTTTTACTTACATGTAAACTCTTTATCTCCCTTCGCCGCAAATCCACATGGCTACTTCATGTATATTTCTACGTCCATATCCCAATGTCTGAATGTTGTCTTCACGTCTATCTGTTCAATTTCAAAATAAAAAGCAACATTAATAGATAAAATAAATATAATAGAAGTTATCTTGGTAATAAGAGAAGAAATATCATCAAATTCAATTCCCTCTACCTTGGAATAAGATTTGCTACCTATGGGCATTCTTATAACTTAATTAGATCTCGAACTTCATTTTTTCCAAGGCTTGCATTTCTTTAACGATGGCATTCTTCCAAAGTTTTCCACCCTCTGAATCCAAAGGTTTTAAAAACTGATAATTGTGATACTCATTATATGATATAATATTATGAGTATATGAATAATGGAAGGATATGGTTTAACTATAGCAATGTTTTATTCAAGGTTCTAAAATCCCTACATAGATCCCACTAGTGGAGAGAAACATCCTACCATGTTACCATTTGGTCTAAGATGATCACCAACTAATTTGAGATACTCATAGTTATCTACATTTCCCCTTATGAAGTCAAGTCTTGATATATAGGTATCAAATTTTTGATACCACATCCTTGGTGGTAGCTTTAACCCATAAAGGAATTCTTTAACTTGCATATAAACTCTTTATTTCCCTTCACCACAAATCCTTCTAGCTAATTAATGTATATTTCTACTTCCATAACCCCATTTAGGAAGGTTGTCTCATGTCTATTTGTTCTACTTCAAAATCAAAAGCAACATTTATAGATAAAAGAAATATAATAGAAGTTAACTTGGAAATAGGTGAAAAATATCATGAAATTCAATTCCATGTACATAGAAATAAGATTTTTCTATTAATTGGGATTTATATTTCTCCATTCTTTCTTTTACATTCAGATTCTTCTTAAACACCCATTTTCTTGCTACCTATGGGCTTCCTTCTAACTGATAACTCCACTAGATCTCAAACCTCATTTTTGTCCAAGGCTTGCATTTCTTCATCCATGGCATTCTTCCAAAGTTTTACATCCTCTAAATTTATTGCCCCCTATAGTTTTACGATCATCATCAATAAAAAAGAAAATAAAATTTGGTTGAAAATTAAGTGGAGTATACCTTTCTAACTACCTTTATTTTGAATCAATCTCCTCAGCATTGGATGATGTGGTTTTTCTTCTTCTCATTTCTATTCTTTAATAGAGTTTGATTCATCATCCTTCAATTCAAATTATATCTTCTCTCGTTATTTCTCCCTAAGTAATAATTGTTCTTTGAAAACATTTTGATTTCTCTAAGTACCATATGTAGACTATACATAACCTTGTTAGTTTTTAGTTGTTAATATATAGAGATTGTGATCCGGATTTAAACAGGAATGCAAAAAATTACAGATATAATCATACATATAGAGATGCAACAAAAATAATACTTCATTTCATTACTGTAAAATATTGAAATATGCTTACAAATAGAAATGGAAATAAATTAGCTAGGGTGATGGTAGCTTATCTCTAAGAAGCGATGTGACAGCTACATGCCTCTAAACTCTCTTACAATGAGGCTCAGAGGCATATTTATTGTTAAGAAACAATGGAAAACCCTAAACATCCAAAAACCTAACCCTAGGAGATGAAGCGTGAAACTATGGGCCCCGTTTTAGGTAAATTGTTACATCAACTTCCGAGGGTCGTAACTTTGCCATATGATCTCCGTTTGACGCGCACAATACCTTGTTAGAAAGATCTATCTGAGGACTACAACTATGGGAAGAGAAACATCCGTCCATGGACCAATGTTGCTCCCATTTTTCCAAAAAAAAACTTTTTTTAGGGCCTCAAAATGGCTCTGGAAGTTCATGACACGAAAAACTTATGAAAATAGTAAGTTGTGATACAATTAAGGAAACTGAAAACTGAAAGAAACAATGGTGGGGGTCCAAGTGGAATTGGAGGGTGGCCACCAATATCCACTTCAATCATTCCTCCCCCCTTAGGGAGCAATGGTCCCCATTGCATTGAGTTCCTCCATGAGATGAGGAAACTTCTACTGAACTTGGTCCCTAGTGAACCACTTGCCCTTGTGAAGGAGTTGGCCTACTTTGACAACTAGATACAATTGGATCTTCTTCTGGTGAGTGTGCCCGATCTGAGTGTCCATGATCCAATCAGTTGCAGCTCGTTCCATGCACTTTGGATTTAACTCTGTTGGTGTGAGTTGTTCTGCAATTTCGGATGTGTCTGGTAATGGTGGAAAGTATGGATGGAGGCAATCCACATTGAACACTGGGTACAGGCCAAGGAATGGGGGAATGCTGAGATCAAATGCATTGTCTCCCATATCCTTGGTAATGGTGTAAGGACCATATCGAAGTGGTTTGAGTTTCCGATAGGCTCCGGTAAGACGTTCCTTTTGCAAATGCAACCAGACTTTGTCGCCCACCTGAAACTTATGTGGCACCCGATGTTGATCATGTCGCTGCTTGTACTTGGCATTTGATTTCTCCAGAATGTCTTAGACCTACTAGCGGATATGTTGGATGTGCTTAATGAATTTGTTTTCCTTATCTGTTTTGGTTTAGACATGAGTCGAATCTACCTGAGTAACTACAAATGGCATGGCCACATCAATGGGACATAGTGGTTGGAATCCCAAGCCTACCCGAAAAGGGTTATGGCCAGTCGAGCTATGGAGAGCCCGGTTATAGCTATGCTGAACATAGGGGAGGCTCTCATCCCATGTGTGTGGATGCTTTGAGTTCTACATGCATAGAATGTGTATGATGATTCTGTTGACAACCTTCGTCTGGCCATCAATTTGGGGATGGAAGGTTGTGGACTTAGTGAGTTTGGCATTCAGCATCAACTAAAGATTGGACCAAAATGTGCTGAGGAACTTTCTATCCCAATATACGATATAGACTATGGGATCCCAAAGTGTAATCACACTCGTTCAAAGAGGAGTTTAGCAGTGGCTTCTGCTGTGATATTCTTCTTGTAGGCCGCCATAATGGCGATCTTCGAGAACCTGTCGACGACCACAAAAACACACTCATTTCCATGCTTAGTAGAAGGAAGGCCCGACATGTAAGCCATGGAGATGGATTCACAAGGTCCACTAGGGGTAAGTAGCGGAGTATAGAGGTCTTGCTTCTTGATGGTCGATTTGGCAATGGCATAGGCAGTGTAGGATCTGATGTACTTCTCGACATCCTGTCGAAGGTTCGGCCAATAGAAATACTTCTGTATTACTGCCACCATCTTCTTGACCCTGAAATTTCGAGCAACCCGACTGTAGTGTGCTTCCCAAATCATATTGGCATGCTTGCTTGAATGAACACAAAGGTAACCCAGGTGGCATAACAGGGCATCCTAGAGGTGAAAATCTGGAACAAGCTGACTCTCCAAAAGTGTTTGGTATGTGTGGTCGAATTCTGGGTTGCTTTTGTAGAGAACGGGCCAATCAAAAGTCTCGTGCCCACAAGAGTTAAGAATGGTGGTTAATGCCATGATTGGTGGTTGACTAAGGCAATTTGCAACATTATTGGTGTTTCCCTTCTTATACTTGATATTCAAATGGAATTGTTGCAGGTATGTGGACCACTTCTAATGGTGATCATTTTGGAACTTCCCTTGCATCAGTATGAACTACAAGGGTCAGTGGTCTATGTGGATGACCATTTCCTTCCCCAAAATGTAATCCTTCCATTGTTGTTAGGCCTGCGCATTGGAATACATATCTTTGTCATAAGTGGGATACTTCCGAACAGTGTCTGAAAGTGTCTCATTGTGATATGCAATTGGATGCCCCTAATGAGTAAGGAATGGCCCAATAGCATAGTCAAAGGCATCTGTCTCAATCTCAAATGGTTGTTGTATGTCTGGTAATGCAAGCACTGGTGTTGAGCAGAGGTGATGTTTCAACTATGTGAATGCCTTTTGTTGAGATTCAGACCAAAAGAAGTTTGCTTTCTCTCCTCCCTTGGTGACTTGATTGAAGGGCCAAGTGATATGAGAAAATCCCAATACAAACCTGTGGTAGAAGTTGGAAAGACCCAAAAAGTTGTGAAGCTCTGTCAGAGCGGTTAGAGATGGCCAATCCTGAATGACTTGGATCTTGGATGGATCCACATGCACCACCTATTCATCAATAATGTATCCCAGATACTGAACTTGGGTCATGCCAAAAGTGCATTTCTCCAAATTGGCACATAACTTCTGTTGCCGCAGTGTTTGGAGAACCTATTAGATGTGGTGGAAGTGCTCTTCCCAACTCTGGCTGAATATCAGGAAGTCATCCAAGTATACCACTACAAATGAGTTGGTGAATGGCCACAAGATGTCATCCATTAGCCTCATGAAGGTGGCAGGAGCATTCGTCAACCCGAAAGGCATAACCAACTATTCAAAAAATCCCTCCTTGGCTTTGAAGACTGTCTTCCACACATTGGAGGGTTCAATTAGTAC